>JAWPHD010006673.1:0-141039 GCA_037043455.1 Cyrtodaria siliqua | reverse complement strand
TGACTGCATACCATTCTACATTATATTAGACGTAACCGTATTCTTAATTTGACTGTTTACATCGATTATTTACATCGGCGTTTACAGTTTACATTTACATTTATCTGCCAGAAACGTCCACCATGATTGATGACAAATTAAGAATAACCACAAAACGTAAACACAGAGACGTCAAGAAAACCAGTAAAACATTCAAATCTGCAGTGGGATAGATACATGAAATTAAAATCACAAACTCAGCGGAAGCTGAGAGCAGTCCACATAACTAAGGCGGTGACTGTCTTTATAACTTCGATTTTCAAAGGTGATTTCCCTTTTTAAACAGTTTCAGATCACATTGCGAATTCAGTGCCTTGAGACGTCATTGTGGAGTCTATCACACTTCACGTTCAAACATATACTGGAAAAAAAGTAAGATATAAGTGCTGACATACATAATGTTGAACTAATTTGTGTACTTTTTATAGTATTTAATAGTAGTCTGTTCTATTGACTGGATTTTCGTAATTCTATATTCGACTTAACAGTGTGCTTATTTTGACTGTTTACATTGGCGTTTACAATTTACATGCGCGTGTACCTGCCAGAAACGTCCAGCAAGATTGATGATAATTTAAGGAGAGCCACAAAGCATAATCACAGAGCCGTCAAGAAAGACAGGAAAACCTTGAAATCTGCCGAGAAAAGGGCACACAGCAACGACACGGCGCCCAACCGCTTCTGGGCCTGCGTGAAGAGTCAAAAATAATCTTCTAGTATGAAACCTCTGACGATGGATTCATTAACTGCTATAGCCGATGTCATAAACGACAAGTTCAATTCATTGTACACACAGGAATATACTTCCATTATTCCAAACAAGGGTCCAAGTCCGCTCGCATCCATGACCGGATAACGATACATTGGAAAGGCCTGACAGAGGGCTTACAAAAACGCTTAAAACTACAAACGCTTACAAGGGCTTACACAACTAAAAAAAGCTTGAATGTTCTTAACATTCTAGCCTTGTTTTGTAATCTGTAGCAAAGGAATTATATCCAATATTTAGTCCCCATGGACAATGGAAGTAGACATACAAGTCTAACAGTAAATGTAGCATTCAAGGACCACAGTCAACCAAAAACACGCATAATAACAAACAACAATCTTAAAGATGACTAAAAGGCAAGACACGACATCACAAACATAATGGGGTTGACAATAGGGCTACCGACTTGGAACGGTCAGCAGCAAAAAGGGCCGCTGGGGCACCAGGCGATTATAGAGATGCACATATTGTCCCGCCCTTCAAGAAGGGTAAGAAACATCGTCCTTCTAACTATCGGCATGTCTCACTGACTTTCATCTATGCAAAGTGTTTGAACACATTATCCACAGTGTTAGGTAATATTTAGACAAAGGCAGAATTATAATTGACATTCAGCATGTGTTGAGGGTCAAACGTGTGAAATGATCAGCGATATTCGAAAAGGTCCCAAATCAGCGTCTCCTCTAAAAACATAGTTACATCGGCGTGAGAGATAGAATATCATGCCCCCTCCTCTTGAAATGGAATCAACTAGTCATTCCTGAAAAAAGCTCGTGCAGGAACTAAAAACATTAGTCAAGTCCAACTTGGCAATGCCTTTGCCTAGTCATTGAATACTTGCTTTGAGACTTTCTTGGCTTTTATTTTTTATATTGATATATACATGATCATTTATGTGGTATATTTATATTGGTATTAATGCTGCCTTGTTTGTTACAGAATATAACCTGGCGGGGATATCTTTATTACGCTGACCAGTTTTATTGGGATGACAGTAGGTTAAGAGTGAGGTTTGGTGCACCCTAGAACCTGGTTTAAAGCCCCAGCGGCATTTTTGCCACTGACCGTTCCAAGGACATAGCCCTATTGTCAACATTTTTATGTTTGTGACGTCATATCTTGTATTTTTATTCCAAAGACAACTGTTATGTACATACATCAAATAGAAGTTTATAACATTCTACACTTCTGGAAGGAACAGAATATGGTAATGTGCGCTTACACTGTTTTTTTTAATAGTTAATGGTGTTTCACGCTGCAATGTCGTTAAATTATAACTTCATCTACTACAAGTTCGAACAAATTAACGTAATGCCGAGTATACGACCTTTAATTTAATTTGTTTAAAATGCATACTGAATTACCACGCCAACTAAAATTACAAGAGCGACTTTTGCAAATCGAAGGTATGACTGTGTTGCGGCGAAATTTAATTACAATATCAATTACAATGATATGGTAGACGCTAGCAATATCGAAGATTATATTACCCTGATGTGACAGTTTGGTCTCTGTGCAGCCGCCGATGGTTGGAATCAAATGAATTATATTGCAAACGTCGACTAATTGCTTATATAGTATACACTTAGAATAAGATAGGCTGACGGTTTCTTTAGTATAACGTGGATATTGAATATGTGGTCAGCTGGGAGATGCGAGAAGGCGATGATCACGAGGTTGAAGAGAGGAACAAATGTGAGTCATAGGAAAAAACCACTTGTCACCGCCATCAGAAATAGTTCTTGTCCCGAAAACAAAATGATCATTGAGAGAGAAACAATGACCTATCCGCCGACACTTCTCAACCCCAGCAGGAGTAAACAAAAACACTGAACAAAATTGCTAAGTATCAACTTTTGTATCTTAACTAATTTTCTTATTTTAAATATATTTTAGAAAACATGAAATGTACTGATAAAACACATAACATGAGTCAAAGATCGCTTAAAGATATAAAATTCTTAAAATTGGTATGAAATAATAGAGAAAAACATAAAAAATTTACCCATTTATGGCAAAAAAATGAAATATGGATAATCTTAAATTACCTCCCTTTACATTGAATATTGTTTGAAATTCTAGTAACTGTAATTCAGCGTTAACATTAAATATTTCGAATATTTCTTTTGCGAAAACGAATTTGTAGTGGTAATGCTAGTAAAACATGATGTCAAAATAATTTTAAATGGCATATTTTAGAATTAGGAACATCGAAAGCTTCACTATTTCGAAGTACTTAATAAAATCCTATATACCCAGTTGTATAAGTGTTATAACTTATTTCTAAGAAAACACATTGACTTAAAAGTTTTAAAATATGTTCATGCAATCAGAGCAGACGGTTTTGCAGTTTAAACGTATCTTTAATCAAGCTCAAAATACACAAAATAATGAGAATATTATTGACATATTCTTAGGTTGATACTTAGCAATTTGGTTTAGTATAGTCAAGAAGCGAGAAGCAATGACACGCGCCGCGTGTCAGAAACATCAGAAGGATCGCCTGTTCAGTACACAATAGTCAAGCAGCGAGAAACAATGACACCCGCGTGTCAGACACATCAGAAGGATAGCCTGTTCAGTACACAATAGTCAAGCAGCGAGAAACAATGACACCCGCATGTCAGACACATCAGAAGGATAGCCTGTTCAGTACACAATAGTCAAGCAGCGAGAAACAATGACACCCGCGTGTCAGACACATCAGAAGGATAGCCTGTTCAGTACACAATAGTCAAGCAGCGAGAAACAATGACACCCGAGTGTCAGACACATCAGAAGGATAGCCTGTTCAGAACACATAAATCAAACAGCGAGAAACAATGACACCACCCGCGTGTCAGACACATCAGGAGGATCGCCTGTTTAGTACACTATTGTCAAGCAGCAATAAACAATGACACCCGCGTGCCAGACACATCAGAAGGATCGCCTGTTCAGAGCACAATAGTCGAGAAACAGCCACATCGGATTAGCACACAGCAATAAGGAGCGAGAAACAATGAGCCCTACTTGCAACTTCTTAACAGTTATCCTGACATCTACTAGTGTTTTAAAAACAAAACATACCCCGCTCTTCCCTCTTCACCGCATATGTATTAAACAAATGGCACGGTAACAACTCATTTCACTAATTAGGTGCTTTCAGCGTTCCAAAACATGCCAATTATTGATTGGCATACTTCTTTCATGTTCGATGATTTGGGGAGGGTGAGGGGGAACAATAATACTCTGACCATCTTCCCCAACTCCCGTCAATATATTGAGTGTGTATATCCAGACCCTTCCCCCACCACTACTCCTCACCCCCACCCCACCCTGGCGCCCGAACGATGTTGTTGTAATGACATACACACTTTGGAAACGCACACGTGTGATCAACGATTTGCTTAACAGATTGCGACGTCGCAGGAAATAGATCCCACATCCCGTTAATAATACATGCTGATTTATAAAATGCTTTCATCCTTGAAGCTAGTCCTGAAGTCACTTGCCATATTCATTATTCATATCAGGATAACCTCATTTGTCACTTAAAACAAAAACAATACGTGTTGCTCGTACATTTGTGTAAACATTACAAGCACACAGTCGTGTAAAAAAAGTATGAAAAGAGAAATTTGGAAATCGTCGAACGCGATAAATACAAAAAAGATATTGCAGTCTCGGTTTGATTGGGACTGTTCATGAACGGTAGTTAAAAGTGCTTGCTACCATTGACGCCCTCTAGCCCCGGGTTGAGCAGAACTCAATATTCAAAAAGTCAATAGTACAGGAGTATGAGCCATCCCGAAGATGGTATGGATATGACGGTGAACATGGAACCTTCAATGAGGTATTTTCACACCATTCCATGGCCAGTGGCGTATGGTCCCAGTTTCTAACAAAACGCAAAATACATGATTTCATTACATTCCACCGGCCAACTCCAAGAAAAATATCGTCGACGGCCATATTGTATGTTGTGTGTGCCCTAAATTTGATCTAAATTTATACGCATGTTATGCTCATCAAGTTCTACTATTACTTCTACACACAAATCATTCGGGATCTTGGAAAATAGGGCAGTTCATATGCAGTATGTACTGGTTTTGAGTGAAAAAATAGATACAATTTCAGATGTCTTACAGCTGGATTTCAATCTGTTCCTTGTTCCAAATAGAAAATGACAGTTTAATTGCTTCGCATGGACTCGATTAAGCCGGATCTGTTTCTTGAAGCTATTTTCCGGGGATATCTTTATTTACACTGCCCCGTTTATTGGGATGACATCGGGATAAGAATGAGGTTTGGTGTACCCTAGAACCTGATTTAAAACGCCAGCGGCCTTTTTTTTGCCACTGACCATTCCAAGGCGGTATCGCTATTGTCAATGGTTTTATGTTTGCGATGTCATATCTTGTAGTTGTTGTTTGTTTCTGTGCGTGTTTGTGGTTGACCGCGATCCTTGAATGCTACATTTGTATACCTACTTTTACTGGGCTCGATAATGTTATATCAAGTATTCACTCTGGCATGGCATTGCTAACATATTCTGAGTACTTTAATGCTGAATTCTGATGGACAACCGGCTTACAAACTCATAAACTATGCGTTTTTAAAACATTTTGAGATCACTAAAATTTACTCGAATGTTGGCAAATACGCGATCACTATTACACAGTCGAGCGTTGATTCATCTAAGTTCTATAAACCTCACTCGAACATGGCACCAAATCACTCGAGAGTTGGCTTATAAATCGCTAGGTCATTGTCCCTAAGCTAAACAAGCTACACTTCATTAATTAGTATACAACGCGTTATTTTGATTTGCCGGAAGAAAATCCGTGCTAATAAGTTATTTTAATTTACCGAAAGGTAACCCGTGACAATAAGATGTTCTGATTCTTGCTATTTAACAATTCTCTGTATTGATTTGTCGGAAGACAATCCGTGCCAATTAAGTTATTTTCGTTTGTCGGAAGATAACCCAAAGCATTCAATTATTTTGATTTGTCGATCGATAACCCGTGCTAATAAGTTATTTTGATTTTCCGCAAGACAGTACAATACCAAAAACACCATCCTCTGCTGGTAATCATAAAGGTAATTACATTTACAACGGCTGCATTGGACCAGGGTGGCCGACAAGAGACGTTAAGTATGCCTTTATGGCTATATCAGTCAATTCACTGATTAACCTGGTCAACGCAAATGGATTCTCGACGAAAATCAGTCACGGTTGCTCGACGAAAAATCAATACTGCCTGTATTATGTAGTTATTCATTGTATAAATCGGTCACGGTGTCCTGACGATTGCAATTCTAATGTCGCGGTTTCTCCCTTACAGAGTCATGGATTTTCTACAACAATTACAGGGTTGAATAATGGAGGGAATCATAGATACCAGTAGGGTTGAGAGCTGATGGAGGTTACTTTTGAGGAAGGATCTTTCATATGCATAAAGGAAGTAGATGTTCGTACATCTATGGAAGATGAAAGTAATGAGTCCACCTTAAAGGGACACAAGGCAATCGAGTTTAGACAAGCTGTGTTTTTATGTCCCCACCACCGAATGGCGTTATCCATGTCCGTCTGTCTTTCCGTTCGAAAAAGTTTGTGTGTCTATCTCCTCCCAGTTTTCAACCGATTGCTTCGAAACTTTACAGGATGCTTATCTATGATATCAAAATGTGCATAACGGAGTTATGACCCCATTTCGTCAAATTTTACATCACAATATCTTGTGTGTCTATCTACTCCCACAGTTTTCAACCGATTGCTTCGAAACTTTACAGGATGCTTACCTATGATGTCAAAATATGCATATCGTTTCAGCGTCAAAATCGACCCAGTATTACTGGAGTTATGACCCCATGTTCGTCAAATGTTACGTCAAAATATCGTGTGTGTCTATCTACTCCCACAGTTTTCAACCGATTGCTTCGAAACTTTACAGGATGACTACCTATGATGTCAAGATGTATTTAACGTTTCAGTGTCATAATCGACCCAGTATTATCGAAGTTATGGCCCTTTTCGTCAAATTTTACGTTTTACACTGATTGTTTTGCAGTGGGGGCATCCGTGTCCCATGGACACATTTCTAGTTGTACATAAAAATGCATTTGTTTAATCGGTAATATTAACTATAAGAATAGTATAAGGCAAATTGTTTTTGCATATTATTAACTGTTGATTATATTTCATCAGTTATATATTCAAACCCATGGTAGAATAACGAAGAAAACTTGAACAATCAACATTGTATTTAGATATATGAAAATAAGTTTCAAGTCAAAATGATACTGGATTAATAAATCGAAAGGCTAATTGTAATGATCAATCCGGGGCTAGAGGGCATAAATGGTAGCAAACATTTTTCACTACCGTTCATTAACAATCTCAGTCAAACCGAGACTGCAATATTTTTGGTATTTATCATGTTCGGCATTTCCAAATGTCTCATTTCATGATATTTCTCCTTTTAACGAGAACACCAGTGAATACAAACTTGTTGTATGTTGGTTACATTACAATAGCATACATACGGAATGCTATTTTTTTTTTAATATGATGGGTATGGCGAATATATCAAGATTTGGTAACGTCACAATAGTCTTCGATACTACGCTACACAAGCCGCCTGAATTGATGTAAGTGGAGTGCGTGGTCCAGTGGCATAGCACAGAACTCCAGATCGAGAGGTCGAGGGTTCGATCCTCGCCGCGGCCACGTTATTTATCCTTGAGCAAGATAATTAATCCACATTGCTTAGTACTGGTTCTTCCCAGGAAGCCATCGAGAGTGATTAATCTAAGTTGGCAAGAACTTGTTTCTCAATCGATGTAAAATAAATATGTTTAAACATAAACAATTGATGTATGGAAAGCCGTATTAATAACAACATTTGGTGATATCATCTATTGAAATAGGCGATATCAACAAATGGTATTCACAAAGGCAATACGACACCCCTTAATGATGGTTGTGTTCATAGTTATATTCACATTTTTGTAAAAAAACAACAGGGAATATTAAAATCGCCTCCGCTCGTCCGATATGGAGTAGTATATTATAAACGTATATATATCTCAAATGAACCATTATGATGATGGGTTTACAATGTATACATTTGTTTCCTCCTACGTCATCGGTGCGGCCTGGAATTGAATTGAATTGAATGTTGTTTAACGGCTCATCAACACAGTACAGGTTATTTAGAGCCGCCCCAGAGAGAGGGGAAGGATACATAGGAATCCGGGAACCTGCCCTACTCTTATTATCGAATAGATTCCTATGGTTCTTTAACGTGCTCGGTTGATAGACCGATACACGGGACCGCCCGGTTTACGTCCCCATCCGACGGACGAGGCTAAGGAAAAGTCGTCTGTGAAAGAGATACACAGCATGTCAAATGATGTATTATTTAAAACTCTGACATCTTCCCTGTGGGTGATTGGTGGTGGGTGGAGGGTAACAGGGGGGCAATTGTTTTACTAATTATGAACATTTTGATGAAGGGATTACATTGTATATGCTGTGGGGCTGGGGAGGGGGTGGGGGTGGGGTTAAGGTGGAGGCGGGTGTGTGGGTAGGGTGAGAGAAGTAAATTCGGTGAAATATAAATTTTTCTTTCTCAATAAAATGTAATGATTTTGGGAATATCAGTATAATTTGTTCCAGGGTCACGATTGGACTCTGGGATAGGGGTCAACAGTTTAAATACAAAAATACCATAATCTTTTTTTTTATTCATTTACAGTGTCATACAGGGTTAAAGGGAATTGACCTGTGTGAAGAAAACGTGGGTATTTTACGACGGCGCGTCGTCGAAATCATTTTAATTTTAAAGTGTTCTTCTACTGAACAGTAGGCAGCTAAGTATACGCACGTAGGCTCATAAGGTTGGTATGAATCACACTATGTGTCGTTTCCGTGTATGTTAAATTGAATAGTTTTATAATTAATCCCGTAATTTGATTCAACTGTCTATATTATTGTTTTTTTCCTGTCCCTGTGACTTTCGATACAGTGTCTAACCGCTTATGTACATGATGAAGACCACATAGAATAATAATGTTTACATCTGCTAGTTAGATGCTGAAAAGAGAAACATCGTCGTTGAGTAACCGTTACATTAAAAGTGTTGTCGTCGAGATGCGGTGACACTTTCAGGGAGAAACCGTGACATGCATCTTTTTTAAAAACAGTTCTTTTTTACCCTATGACAAACAATATGAACTAATTATTATTATCTATTGGTTTGTATACACGTTTTGATAAAGCATAATGTATTAAAGTGCTATACATTTTGAAGTTGTGAAGAATTCTTTCATTTTATAAATTGATGTATAAAATGTAGAAACACTTTTATTAAACATAATTAGTTATGTATTAGCGTATAAATAAGGATGTATTTCGCGTGAAAAAGCAAAATGATTACCATTTTCATTCAAAATCACGTTTGTAAACAGACATCGTTGAGAATCATTAACTATTCGTGGTGAAACCGATACCACTGTCGATGAGAAGCCGTGACTGGTTTTTGTCGAGAATCCATTTGCGCTGATACCGGGATCTACTTACTCACATATGACAACCGTCTTTCTGTGCTTTCCGTATTGCATGTGTACATTACCACCATAAATAAAAGTAAAACGAAAACATATTGCAATACAAATTTTCACGAAAAACGATAGATGTAGATTAATCTTAATAAATCAAAATGACAAATAAAAAATCAAAACGCAAAACAGCTAATCAAGTTAATGGTGAAAATCCATCTCACAGGTTATATTTGTATGTTAATGTTAATGGTAAAGTTATACACACACGCAATATTGCAATATTGCAATCGAAACAAATAATAGATGGTCAGCAAAACAAGTGTGATTGGAGGTTATCTGTATAATAATATACAGAGCAAAAATAAAAATGATCTTTTTTCTTTCCCTTATTAATAGACAGCAAAACAGGAAATAATAAATGATATATATAGAATAATTCGATCGACCACCACCAATAGTCCAAACAATTTTTTTTTTTAAGATCTCAGTACACACGGGAGTTATTTCCCTTTTATTTAAACCATGCATTTTTTTTTGTAAAAACACATAAAATCAACAAACATTACCATGATTACCTCAATTTCTCTAAAATTTGCTTTCGAAAAAAATCACAGAAAAACACAACACAGATTGTATAGGTAGCAGCTTTTGATTATCAAAAATCATCAAATTACCTCCCTTTAAGGTTTCCATAGCACCCATAAAAGAGTATTGCTTGGCAGGAACTGTTTAAAGGAATATTTAGTACTCAGTGTGCTTAAAAACATCAACATTGTTTAATTAAAGAACTGTTAATTAAAGCTATCTTATGCCCTCAAAACTGGCCTATGAGAAGGGGTACCTTTTTTTGTTTGTGAGTATTTAATGCCAATCAGAATATGCACTAAACTAGGCCTCCTGAACAGTTTTAACCCTTAACCCGCTACATAAATATAATGGACTGTTCTTTCTTTGAATTAAGACCATTATATTTATGTGACAAAGAGTTACTCGCAGGCTGATCTGGGTTTACAATGGACGCAAAGGCTATTATAGTCGTGCTTAGCGGACTAATGGTTAAGGGAACTAACCCGTCAAATAACGGCAAAATTACACTAGAAAACCGTTTATAAAACTCTATCCATGTGTTGAGTCATATAATAATGTATTTGTGCCGATTAAAAGTATAGGTGTATTCATAGGTTCTTAAAATACCCAAGACTGAATATGCGTAAAATGCATTATGAGTTATGAGTTTCGAACTCTGAATTCGAAAGTTTTTGACTTTCGCCTGTCTGGTTAAAGCCGTTTACATTGTGTCTATAGAGTTTTGATTCTCAAATTACGTAAGATATATATACCTCGTCGTCAGTAGATTAGAAACGGTGTTCACATGTTTACATAATCTGGCTGTTTGTTCTGGAAAATGCCAGACTGTATGCATGTGCACAATTCATATGAATCTGAATCTGCATCACATATACTAGTTTTTCATTCATTAGACACCAATTACTCTTGCTTATTTTTGTTTTTATAATAACATATTTTAAGGTTTTTGGAATATATATAAATATATACAAGTATATATAGGTCGCAAATGTTTCGTTAAAAAACAATTATTAACATATTCATGATTTGTTTTTAATAAAATGCGTTCACCTTGTATATTTTGTCAACCTCTTCATCATCGTCGTCTGCAAACATTCTGCTTTGGAGAAAATGTCCGTTTGCAGGAGCTACCTTTGAATTTAGAAACTCCGTTTTGATGGCAATTTGGTACCACTTTATAAATGATAAATCCTCCGACTAGTAGTTTTAACTAATACAATTTTCACTGATTTTAAAATTTTCCTTTCAACTAGTTCACCCGAACTATATTTAATTAAAACTTTTATCATACTGAGAATTTAAGAAGCTACCGTTTCGCTGCTTCATTCTTGAATAATGGAAGTAGAGAAAAAACGAATGTCATCAAAGCAGACGATTCTTTCGTGTGACAGAAACGACTTCCCGCGCATTATCAACAAGGAGCCACAGACTGGCAGCGTGATGTAAAATCGTTACTGGCCACTAAAGAGCAGATATGCTCAATAGTCATTAGCTGATATTCTAAATTGTATTAATTTACAAAATTGATAGATTTTGGCTCCTTTGGCATACCCTTAGTTTATCTACTGTTTATAGTTATGCGAATTGTGAATTGGTCATGTTGTTCTTTTGTTTCGGACTCTTGTTTAGGACAAGTATATTTTTTCGAAAAGTAGCAGAAATATATATATAAATGGAACAGGATTTTATGCAAAACATTTTAATTACTTTAAAAATAGGTTGTGAAAATGAAGAAAATTTCGGCTAAATGAAATGCTTTTTTTTATTTTTCTATTTTTTTTTAATGAAAATACTTAACAATAAACGATAAACACAAATCCGCTTCCACTGATTATGCATTTCCAACACAAGGTGGAAGCAACATGTCATAAATAGCTTGGAGTATTTCTCAGATGACTGTGCAGACGGCGCTCTCATATTGATTATATTTAAAACGAATGCGTGGTCAATAATTAATATCATGAACATATTAAAATTGCAAAATGACAGAAAATCCTTGGAAGCAATTTACGTTTATTTCGTTCGTATACTGATGTCGTTTGGGTAGTCTGTGACAAATGTAATGGTAATGAAAAAACACGATCTAAACGAAAAACAAAGCATAAAATGCTGCAACTAGCGTAACTGAATAATGGAGAAGCTGCAAACATATATATCATTACGTGGTCCGAGTATTAACTTTTATACACCATCCAACCCCTTCTCCAAGAAGAGAAAACCGGGTTGGCTGGGGTATGAAATAAAACCTTAATTTCGGCTAAAAAAGTTTGCATATTGTAAAACTAAAACATTTAATTGGTAATTTTAAACAGGTTCTCGCATTTGTTTCAGTAAATCATAAACATGTCTGATTGTCGAAATATCCGTTATAAAATCCTGCTAATATAAGATTTCCTATCAATTAATGGAATTAAGGCGGGACCAAGTAATGTATATATATATATATATATATATATATATATATATATATATATACACACATGATCATTTCTGTGTTTATATTGCCTATTAATGCTGACTTGTTTGTTAGGGAATATAACCTGGTAAGGTTTGGTGCACCCTAGTACCTGGTTTAAACCCCCGGTGGCATTTTTTGCCACTGACCATTCCAAGGCGGTAGCCATATAGCCAACCATTTTATGTTTGAGATGTAATATCTTGTCTTTTATTCATCTTTGTAATTAACCGAGTCCATGAGGTCATACGACTGATGATATAACTCACCAACTACTGAATCATTCTGACTCAAACTTGCCATACACACGGTGTAAACCCTTTTCAATAGTAACTTGTAGAGAATTATATATCAGAGTAATCTAAATATTAAATATGTATAACGTTTAACCAAACAAATAGGCATGATACATTATTCCTGACTTTAAGATAGAATACACACACAAATATTCAAGACCATTTGACCATTTATTTGATACAGTTCGTGGCTCCCCGGGGAGCATTATGCGTATCTTACATCCGCTTAAAGCTCCACAGGAGCTTTATGCGTACCCTTCTTCCGCATAGAGCTCCCCTGTAGTTCCGCATAAAGCTCCCCTGTAGTTCCGCATAAAGCTCCCCTGCATTTCCGCATAAAGCTCCCCTGCAGTTCCGCATAAAGCTCCCCTGTAGTTCCGCATAAAGCTCCCCTGCAGTTCTGCATAAAGCTCCCCTGCAGTTCCGCATAAAGCTGTAGCTTTATGCGGAAGACATGTACATATGATTTTGAGCTAGTCGACAAACGTTCCGCATAAAGCTCCCGAACTAGATGATGATCAACATCATTGTAATAAACAAGCAAAATATAATCATCATCATCATCATCATCATCATCATCAGCAGCAGCAGTCAGTCTTTTTTTTCATCATCATCATCATCATCATAAACATCATAATCATCATCATCATCATCGTAATCATCATCATCGTCAAAAACAACAGCAGCAGCAGTCAGTCATCATTATCATCATCATCATCATCATCATCATCATCATCATCATCATCATCATCATCATCATCATCATCATCATCATCATCATCATCATCATCATCATCATCATCATCATCATCATCATCAAATTATCCTCATCACTGACCAAGGTTTGTATAGTGGGGGTACGAGTGTCTGACCAAAGAAGAGATTCCAGATTGCCTCGTGGTAGCGGCCTGCCCAGTTAGCACACTACGCACGGGGAATTTTCTCACCCACAGGGTTTTGCGTTTGTTGTTGTTCTTATGCATATTGTACACAAGGGTGGTACAATGTGTTTGTGATTGATTTTATCACCAACAGCAGTTGATTACGGTTACTTACTACCCTGTATAATTATGGACAGTATAGTCTGGTTATTATATAACCATGTATGATTGTTTTTGTGTTAAGATAGATAGATAGATAGATACTTTTATTGACTTAAACTATTACAGTTTTTCATCATTACAAATATATGATAATTATAATATACACACACGTGACAGATATTAACATTGCAAATACAACAAAATAATCACTAAGTTTTTGTTTTGCTTCATACATATTTAAACAATCAAAAACATACATATATTATGGTATGTCAATGATAAACGAGGATGTTCTAAAATAAGATATCTAGTGTTTTTTGTGTGTTTTTTTAGTCTGTTAAAATGGATGTAGATAGCCTTAATACAAAGTAACCCGTCAATTGGTTTAACAGTTTTTAATGTTTGTATGTGTATATTATGTATACACACTTTTTCTATGTAACACGTATGTTATAGACACACTATATTTGTGTCACGTGTGTTAATAGCCCAAGTACAGAAATCGTCTCTGATTCCACTCGGATAGACAATAATCCGAACTGCAAGAGCGCTTTCGGTCTATTGACCTTCTTCAGTTGCAACATGCAATCCTAAACGATTTCTATTTAACGTATAAGTTATCTCATTAACTAATGTTATGAGGTTTTACTTTATGAAGGTACACTGTGATAGACCAACTAAGTATATATAGTTTATTCAATCTGTCCTAATAATATTATAACAGAGATTGAATACTTTAAATATGTGCGGTTTTTATTGAAAATGATATTTCAAAGTACAGTAGTACCGTAAGACATGTCGGGTTGATACCGCATATAATGTCTTTTAATAAAAGTGCAGCAAGATTTATAGACACGACTGGGTTGATACCGTCTTAAATGTGTCTTATGATAGCACGTATTCCGAGGAATACCATATTTGTAATTTACTCGTCGGGTTGATACCGAAACAAAATTTGGAGTACCTCCAAATGTGAGTAAATATGTTTTAAAGACAGATAATATATATATATTCGCAGACTATGACACGAATGTGTCATACAGTATATATTCCGAGGAATATGCAGTTTACACGTCGGGTTGATACCGAAACAAAATCTGGAGTACCTCCAGATGTGTGTAAATCTTAAATGTGTCTTATTATAGCATGTATTCCGAGGAATACAGTATGTGTACTTTACTCGTCGGGTTGATACCGAAACAAATTTTAGAGTACCTCCAAAAGTGAGTAAATATGTTATAAAGACAAATAATATATATATTTATATTAGCAAACTCTGACACGAATGTTTCATAGAGTATATATTCCGAGGAATATGCAGTTTACACGTCGGGTTGATACCGAAACAAAATCTGGAGTACCTCCAGATGTGTGTAAATCTGTACCGTAACAGAGAGTATCTGTTGTAAAGATTGCTAACAGAAATGAATTATACGATGTTTTCAGAGCTGAAAACGTGCGTGTAACTCCTTTACTCGCTATACGTAAAACAGCAATTTATAGCTATATTTAAAACTTTTATAAAGTTATATAACAAAATTGCTTCAATAATTTTTAGAAGCACTTCACTGTACTGATGAAGCAATGCTATAGAAATCTGCCAGTAATTATTGTCTATACCAAATGTCCAATATTCTGCACCAAGTCGATGATCGTATACTGTGCAAAATCACAACAACATCTTGAAATAATTTGTTAAAAAATAAATAAAAATAAAAATAATATTCGGAGGGCTAGACAGCCTCAATAAATATCAGACGCCGCACTTTCAACTTAATCAATAGCCTCGATTCAATATGTTTATTAAAATGTATAGTTCTAAAAGGTATTTTGCAAATATCAACATTATTTATATTTTAAATGAAATCAGTGTAATAAGTAAGTATTGCTGAAACAATCTTTAGGATAAAACGTTTCTTGCTTGTATACGCAAATATACTTAATTTCGAATGATTGAGTTTTCGGATACTATCACAGAAATATGTTATTAGATCTGTGATAATATTTAAAGTTTATTTATTCACGAGTACTTGAATTCCCTGAACAGTGGATTCGCTAATATTTGCGAAAATTACGAATATTAGCGAAAATTACGAATATTAGCGAAAATTATTGAAAATTAAACTCTTGCGAATAATACCGAATCTACAGCAGTCAACAAAGGTAATAATGATAAAACATCCATTAACGACGACGTCATGTTCTATTCACGCTATCGTGTAATAGTTTGTCATACATTGTGGGAGTGGGTAATTTCATCAATTTCGTAAGATTATCCATCAATCCCATTTTAAAATGTGTTTAGTTGCTTCGTAGGGAGTGGCTCTTCAAAGAAATTAAATGCCGTTGAAAGAATTTCATAACTCGAAAAAGGTTGTCCACGATACTTTACCGTACTTACCCGCCAACTCTTGAAATGCATCTTCTGTGATCCATTGCCGTGTCCGCTTTCCGTTTAATTGCTTTCTTTATCCCTTAATTTAATTACAGTTTTAACAACCTTATCCCTCCAAATAGCAATGATTACGTAATCAAATCAGTTGTCAGTGGCTGTTGACAATAAATCGATGAGCAATGCAAATATGTCAGGGTATAACACAACCTTTACTTGTTAATCGTCGCCAACAATTTCCCGTGTTTACAGTCTAATTGCGTTTATCTAGGCTACGAGTATTTTCCCTAATAATTCATACTTTAATTCTCAACAATGTTTTAAGACTTAGAATTCTTATGAGTCTGCGACTCTATTCTCTTGGGTGTGCTTGTTGCTCTCAAAGGTTGGTTGTGCTTGTTGCTCCCAAAGGTTAGTTGTGCTTGTCGCTCCCAAAGGTTGGTTGTGCTTGTTGCTTCCAAAGGTTAGTTGTGCTTTTGCTCCCAAAGGTTGGTTGTGCTTGTTGCTCCCAAAGATTAGTTGTACTTGTTGCTCTCAAAGGTTAGTTGTGCTTGTTGCTCCCAAAGGTTGGTTGTGCTTGTTGTTCCAAAAAGTTGGTTGTGCTTGTTGCTCCCAACGGTTAGTTGTGCTTTTGCTCCCAAAGGTTAGTTGTGCTTGTTGCTCTCAAAGGTTAGTTGTGCTTGTTGCTCCCAAAGGTTGGTTGTGCTTGTTGCTCCCAAAGATTAGTTATACTTGTTGCTCTCAAAGGTTAGTTGTGCTTGTTGCTCCCAAAGGTTGGTTGTGCTTGTTGTTCCCAAAAGTTGGTTGTGCTTGTTGCTCCCAACGGTTAGTTGTGCTTTTGCTCCCAAAGGTTAGTTGTGCTTGTTGTTCCCAAAGGTTGGTTGTGCTTGTTGCTCCCAAAGGTTGGTTGTGCTTGTTGCTCCCAAAGGTTAGTCGTGCTTGTTGCTCCCAAAGGTTAGTTGTGCTTGTTGCTCCCAAAGGTTGGTTGTGCTTGTTGCTCCCAAAAGTTGGTTGTGCTTGTTGCTCCCAAAGGTTGGTTGTGCTTGTTGCTCCCAAAGGTTGGTTGTTCTTGTTGCTCCCAAAGGTTGGTTGTGCTTGTTGCTCCCAAAGGTTAGTTGTGCTTGTTGCTCCCAAAGGTTGGTTGTGCTTGTTGCTCCCAAAGGTTGGTTGTGCTTGTTGCTCCCAAAAGTTGGTTGTGCTTGTTGCTCCCAAAGGTTGGTTGTGCTTGTTGCTCCCAAATGTTAGTTGTGCTTGTTGCTCCCAAAGGTTGGTTGTTCTTGTTGCTCCCAAAGGTTGGTTGTGCTTGTTGCTCCCAAAGGTTGGTTGTGCTTGTTGCTCCCAAAAGTTGGTTGTGCTTGTTGCTCCCAAAGGTTGGTTGTGCTTGTTGCTCCCAAAGGTTGGTTGTGCTTGTTGCTCCCAAAGGTTGGTTGTTCTTGTTGCTCCCAAAGGTTGGTTGTGCTTGTTGCTCCCAATGGTTGGTTGTGCTTGTTGCTCCCAAAGGTTGGTTGTGCTTGTTGCTCCCAAAGGTTGGTTGTTCTTGTTGCTCCCAAAGGTTGGTTGTGCTTGTTGCTCCCAAAGGTTGGTTGTGCTTGTTGCTCCCAAAGATTGGTTGTGCTTGTTGCTCCCAAAGGTTGGTTGTGCTTTTGCTCCCAAAGGTTGGTTGTGCTTGTTGCTCCCAAAGGTTGGTTGTGCTTGTTGCTCCCAAAGGTTAGTTGTGCTTGTTGCTCCCAAAGGTTGGTTGTGCTTGTTGCTCCCAAAGATTGGTTGTGCTTGTTGCTCCCAAAGGTTAGTTGTGCTTGTTGCTCCCAAAGGTTAGTTGTGCTTGTTGCTCCCAAAGGTTGGTTGTGCTTGTTGCTCCCAAAGGTTGGTTGTGCTTTTGCTCCCAAAGGTTGGTTGTGCTTGTTGCTCCCAAAGGTTAGTTGTGCTTGTTGCTCCCAAAGGTTGGTTGTGCTTGTTGCTCTCAAAGGTTGGTTGTGCTTGTTGCTCCCAAAGGTTGGTTGTGCTTGTTGCTCCCAAAGGTTGGTTGTGCTTGTTGCTCTCAAAGGTTAGTTGTGCTTGTTGCTCTTGTTGCTCCCAAAGGTTAGTTGTGCTTGTTGCTCCCAAAGGTTAGTTGTGCTTGTTGCTCCCAAAGGTTGGTTGTGCTTTTGCTCCCAAAGGTTGGTTGTGCTTGTTGCTCCCAAAGATTAATTGTGCTTGTTGCTCTCAAAGGTTAGTTGTGCTTGTTGCTCCCAAAGGTTAGTCGTGCTTGTTGCTCCCAAAGGTTGGTCGTGCTTGTTGCTCCCAAAGGTTAGTCGTGCTTGTTGCTCCCAAAAGTTGGTTGTGCTTGTTGCTCCCAAAGGTTGGTTGTGCTTGTTTCTCCCAAAGGTTAGTCTTGCTTGTTTGTCCCAAAGGTTAGTCGTGCTTGTTGTTCCCAAAGGTTGGTCGTGCTTGTTGCTCCCAAAGGTTGGTTGTGCTTGTTGCTCCCAAAGGTTGGTTGTGCTTGTTTCTCCCAAAGGTTGGTTGTGCTTGTTGCTCCCAAAGGTTGGTTGTGCTTGTTGCTCCCAAAGGATCTCACTTATCAGTATATAAATATTGCATCCCAGTGAGGGTGACAGTGGATATTGTCAACCTGAGGAAAATAATGTCAACCGAGGCGAAGACGAGGTTGACATTATTTTTCCGAAGGTTGGCAATATCCACTGTCACCCTCACTGGGATGCAGTATTTATTTTATTATACCGAACAAATGTTTTGATTAAAAATTAAATATACGAGGGGGGAAAATCGCAATTATTATTATTTTTTTTTTTAAATTTATATATTTATACCAGTTTTGATTTAAAGTAACAAATCTGCTCGCCACATTTTTATTGTCGTTTGGTAAACAAAGCGTCTTACGATTGACATAACTTCAACTGTATTTTAATAAGCGTCCACCGATTTCCAATTGCCAAAGCGTGTCGTTATTGGAAAAACCCAAAACCTATTTTTATACTTCCCGTGACGTCACAATCGTGTAACAGTAAAAATTGTTTACCGGTGAACAGTAAAAATTGCTTCACGCTAAGGGTATGGGTAATTTATACAGGAGTGTAAACGTAAGGTATAATAATATGTATTAACATTCACACTAGCGTTTGTTTCGTGCAGTGTGGCGGCTGTAGAACGTCTCGCCGTGCTACGAATCAATACTGTTACTTTTACTGGTCCTTTGAGACCAACGAGGCAAATATAGGTGGCTTTGAAGTAGAATACCGCTTAAGCCGGTGGTAGGTGATGTGAGAGGTGTTGCTTTTAACATTACCTCTCATGAAAAGATAAAACCGAGTCAGCTCCGTTTTTTTCTTTTGATTGTGTGTGTTGATTCCAAAGGCTCTCCAGTATCAGTATTTATGCATGAAACCTGTACTTATTCTTGAATACAAATAGTTCCGTTCTACACAGAACTGTTTCTAATTACAACATGTTATCGATTGATGCAGTATTGATGCAGTATATTTTACACATGTGCATGAGTGAGCAGTCTAAAATTAGTTTGTTGATAGAAGGAAGTGAGAGTGTACTTTACGACGATCATTAACGAATTGTGTGCGTTCATTGCGGGAGACAAACATATAATCTTATAACTGCATGAATAACACATACGATGATACACATGTCAAACATGAAGTGTGGCATTCACAAAACGTAAACTACAACAACAGCAACATCAACAACAACAACAACAACAACAACAACAACAACAACAACAACAACAACAACAACAACAACAAAACAACAACAACAACAGCAGCAGCAGAAACAACAACAAAAACATACGCTTTCAAAACAAATAACAATACATGGATTGATAATTATTTAGATGTAAAGTACGGGATACCGAAAGCATAAAAGGGTTGACAACAAGAGTACCGCCTTGGAACGGTCAGTCACAACAAGAGTGCTTGTTCATACTCATCAGTGTGTGTCTGTAGTAGGATCATTTTCCTATTATTAAGTTGGGTTTATATTCAGAGAAATCAACAAAAATGATGTATATATTAAAATAATATTTAACCATTCTCATAACCATTGAAATGTACCAGTTTTTTTCTTTCTCTCTGAAAAATCCTAAAAATAATGGTATGTACTGAAATTATTCAGACTTTACTAGATGAAAGTTGTCACATACACATCTAATAATGGTATGTAATGAAATTATTTAGACTTTACTAGATGACATTTGTCACATATTCGTCTAATAATGGTATGTAATGAAATTATTTAGACTTTACTAGATGACATTTGTCACATACTCGTCTAATAATGGTATGTAATGAAATTATTTAGACTTTACTAGTTGAAATGTGTCACATACTCGTCCAATTGTATTGTTTATAGAAGTGTACAGGATTTTTAAATTGTGTTTTACTTTATTTTATTTTTTTTAAATTAAATAAAACGTTACCCTGTGATGACGTCTACCTAAATCCTCAAAGGACTTGAGGAATTAAGTAAACGTCATCATAGGTTCTACAATCTGTTCGGTCATCGAGCAATCAAAGAGGAAAGCATAATGAGGAACTGTGAATGGGTCAACCAATAAACATGCAGCAAAATGATATATAGGGTCCTATAGAAACCACAGCGTCCGAACGCAATGGCATCGTAGGTCCGCACTGTACTAAAGTGACAGTTTCATATCCTATTTTGATAAACATTTAACAAGTTTAATAAAGAATGTATGAAGTATTTATGACGAAGGATCTTAAGAACAGTAGGTATAAAAGTCGATCAGGAAATGCATCTTTCACAGAACACAGTCAACCAAAAACACGCATTGACACAAACAACAACTTCAGTGTTAATAAAAGCAAGGCATGTGACGTCACAAACACAAACGGGTTGACAATACGGCTGCCGCATTGGAACGGTCAGTGGCAAAAAGGTCGCTAAGGGTTTAAACCAGGTTCTAGGGTGCACCAAACCTCACTTGTACCCTAGTGTCATTGCAATAAAACGGGACTGTAAATAAAGACGTCATTTATAAGTACAACACACAGATGATCATGTATATATGAATATAAAATGTACAGAAAGCCACAGTGCATGTACTCAATGACTTGGTAGAAGCCAGAGCAACATGAGAACAGAAAATCTTACGAAGTTGTAATTTACCTTAATTTTAATATCACATTATTGATCTGTCTGCGACATGTTTCAAGCGGTATCGACTTAAAATTGTGATCTTTTGAATTTATATTGCTTTTGCTTAAATACAATATTTAGTCTATGTTTAAATGTTGCATTCTTCGATGAGACAAGTTCTTTCTTCTGTTGACTTTGTGGCAGCATATCGGCCATTTGTAATGTGAAAGTAAGTTATTCTTGTTTAAAATGTGAATAAAAACATTGTATTTTCATTTTATGACATGCAAAAAATCAATGGGCGTGTTAGACCATTCATCGTTTTTTTTATTTAATAGATATATAGCGCCTGTACAGTACACCATATTCAACAGACCAATGTTTCTCCGATTGTATTTTGAGTGCAAATTAGATTAAACCATTTCTTGTTATTCAATGTGCTTTCTGTAACAGGTATACGTATATACAAAAGTTTCGACACAACTATATGGATACGGTATCCACTTGGAGTCAAGTAAAACATATGTGTTGGTCTCATTTCACAATGACCAAGAGATTTCTGGCTGAACGTACTCCATGTTAACCAAATGTAAATCGCATTATACGTCACGGACGTTACATCTAAATCCCATCACAAGTTAGTAATTCGATTTATTGCTTTTGAATCACTCGCAATAATAGTTTTTTTGTATTTGTTCCGTCACAATGACGTGGGTTATAAAATGTAGGCGACATATATAGAAAAGTGTTTAAGTTTCCTAATTTAATCTCAAAGGGACACGCGGCAATCTTGATTGTGTTTAACTCGCGGCGTCCCGTTAATTATTCTTCATTACTTGCATAATAATTATTTTTATCATGCAGATATGCACTTTTCTGCCAAATAAAGGGGTGACGTAATAAATTTTGCTTTAATAGGCAAAATGACCAATAGAGCAAATCAATGCGGAATCCCTCGGCGTTTATTGTACGTAACGTTATCTGACGTCATGCACGTAACGTTGCCTGACGTCATAAAACAAACAAAAAACAACAACATGGCGGCGTCCTCGATAAGCGTAACATTCTGAGAAATAAGTAATAATAGTAATTCATACAACAAATGTGGATAATCTACATGATAAATAGAATATTATGTCAGTGCCTTTTACTATCAAGTTTATTAGGCTCGGCACGAAAACGAAGAATGGCTCGGCAGAGCCTCGCCATTATTCGTTTTCTAAGCCTCGCCTAATAAACTTGATAGTAAAAGGCACTGACATAATATTCTCTATGAATGGTTTAAAGCAAATTGGTTTTACAAAGAAATAATTCCAGATTATATTGCATCAATAATAAGTATTTAAACTTATGGCAGAATAACAAAGAAACAAAAATCTTTAAATTGCATATTACTATTTCATGCATAGAACCGCTCTGTCAATCAAACATATATCTGACGATGCCAGTTGACCAATTAAAATCACATGAGGTATTTACCCCGTTACATAAAGCACATGCTGTCCCACAAACAAACATTTTATACAATAGAACACATGGTAATGTTTGTGGCCAAAATTGAGCTTGGACAATGGTGGGCGGGGTTTATCGATTTGTACGGATCTATGTATTGTATATATATACAAGCACGTTTATGTTAAATATAATTATAATAATAACTCTATTCAGCATTAAACATTCAGTACAATGTTTATAACCTACACACAATACATGTACAATACAGTGAGAACATTCAGTACAAGGTTTATAACCTACACACAATACATGTACAATACAGTGAGAACATCAAAGACAACTGTGAGAAAAGAAGAAAAACAACAACAACAAAAAAAAAAAACAACATGAAGTATTACGTTAAATATAATCCTACATTATTAATACATCGAGGTGTTAATATGAAAACTTCAAGATTGCCGTGTTTCCATTTAATATGATTTATCTAGAGTTTTAAATGAATTCCTTCTTTTTGATCGTATTTACAGTCGAATATAAAACCGATTTAAGCTAGTCGGTAACCATGTCTTCGCCATTCTTTCTGTTGTGTATTGTCGTTTTCATTGTATATTTAATTTGCTCTTTCTTTGAGGTACAGTACGGATCTACGGTTCTGTCACTTTTGTTGATGTGATGACCTACACATGATGCTCACAAGGGTGCCATATAGCAGTTAATCTCATGAACAAAACAGCTGAAACAATAGTAATCAATCAGCAGGAAATGACTTTATACAAAGTTTCATAAACTTCCTTTTTTGAAAGTAATCCAACCAGAAACATTTGAAATTATTTGTCTTTGTCTTATGGGAGTATTGAAATAATGTTTTTTTTTCTGCAAATGAACTCAAGAATAGTTCATTTTAAAAATATTTACATAAAATCTACTATATGACCATTTGTTTACATTTTGTCACGCGATGCTCCTCTGCATATTAATGCTTATATGTTTCGAAATCCTCTATAACCACGATAGAAGGTAATGTTATGGGGTTTAGGAATAATTTCACACCACAAACCATCCACCATCGAAACAAAGCTCATAAAATATGGATACACACACTTGTATGCAAGGCAAGCATAAACGGATTCAGTACTTAATGTACCACATGCATTTGTAACACATGTGCAGTCCAATGATACTGTTTTCCCCGAAGCTGTTCAACAATATTTATTTCAGGAAGTTTATATGACGTTATTCATGCTACAGAAGATAGTTAATAGGATTAGAATGAACGAAAACAACCTCGAGTCGTAATGAGTTCCACTACAAAAGAAACAGTGCCGGACTTCGTTTTCAAAGGAAAACAACATCGGTATATTCGTTTCATTCATTCATATCTTCTTCCATTTAAAGAACTGAAAACAGTACTTCAATTAAATAGGATCGTATTAAATCAATAGTTCCTTTAGGTATGCTAGTTTATGATAGTTTTCCCAAAGACAACTCAAGAGGATATACATACAGATAAATATACTTTAATATTTTAGTAAAATAGTTTGAATCAATTGACGTGACGTTCTGAAATATATTACAAGTTTTTCCTATACATGTATATATATTCCTATATATATATGTGGAGAAAATTTTGTACAAACCACAATTCCTATATATATATATATATATATTAAATTAGTTGCAGATGTAAAACTGCCTTTTTAAAAACTATTTCACATTTATTTAAAAACTAATAAGTCGCGGAATTGGTTGTTGAGATATCTTAAGGTAGTATATGACACATTTTACATTTGTGCAAAATCACCTATAATTTCAATACACCAGAATTCAAGCAAAACCCAAGATATTTTATTAAATTCATATATGATCATCTTTGTAATATACTTGTATTGACTGTTATTGCTGCCTAGTTTATTTGAGGATTTAGCCTGGTGATGAATTTCTTTATATATACGGTCCCGTTGAAAGGCAAGAGTGAGGTCTGGTTCACCATTTAACCAGTTTTAAAACTCCAGAGGCTTTTTTGCCACTGACCGTTTCTTAGCAGTATATAGCAACTATCTGGTGGTGTCACATGCTTTGCTTCTATTTCTACTTAGGATTATTGTTTGTTTTGATTGCATATTTTTGGTTGGCTGTGTTCTGAGAATGTCCTGTTTTCAGTTCCACTTTTATACCTACTTATTTGTCTGTATTGTTTGCAGATATCGTAGACTCCAAAAAAATTAAATAGAAAAACACTATGCCGTGGTATGTGTTTTTGAGGAAAATGCAATTATGACTGAAATTTCCGAAAATTCATGGGTTTTGGAGCAAACAAGCACATTCCTTGTCTTGAAATACTACAAAATCATCAAGTAAGACATATTTAATATTTAAAGTTAATTCTTAAGTTTACATAATGTATGTTTATGTAATGAATGAAAGCTGTAGGCTAAACACACTACATCTCTTCGTGGTATTTTACAAATAATGAATTATACTGTGTTCTTGTTTTGGGCGCCGAAGTCAGGATAATAGCGAGGTTGTGTACATATAAAACCGATTTAAGCTAGTCGGTAACCATGTCTTCGCCATTCTTTCTGTTGTGTATTGTCGTTTTCATTGTATATTTACTTTGCTCTTTGTTTGTGGTACAGTGCGGATCTAAGGTGCCATTGCGTTTATGTGCTGTGATTTCTATAGGACCATTTTTCTCATTTTCAGGTTCAAATCCAATGGTTTTATAAGTTTTATGTGATATGTTTGTGTTTAATTGTATTCATAAAGGTGACATGTTACCGTGCCACAAACACATATTTTAGCATCGTGTCGTTACTTCCCCATATAACCCGCTATTAACTACGACTCTTCTGATGGATACTTATGCAGTGTGTTTATCCAAAATTACCGGCATGACAAGATGATCAAATAGTGTTGCACATAGGACAAAGCTGTGGCAATGGTTACCTCCCGTACACTACATAGAGTTTAATTACAATGAGTTCCTAAATATGGGATTTCTATCCCGAGTGAAAACACGTCCGCATAAACAAACGAATGCGCTTATTTTGTTTATTCGGAAGAGTTTCACGAGGGATAGAAATGATGTATTAAAAACGCATGGTAGTTAAATTATATTGTTTCTAGAACAAATGTTAAATATCTTGTTTGAGCTAGTTTTCATCGCGCACAATGAAATTCCTTTGCGTATGTATCTCCAAGCACGTGTCGTCATTGACACGGAATAATGTCAATTAGTGAATTGAACTTTTACAAACTGGAGAATAAATGATCGATTTCTATAATATACAGTTGTGTTGACGATTTATAATCAGTTCATTCACAATCATCGAACAGCATGACATAGAACATTAATTATTAAAACAAATCAAGATGGGTCATGGTTACCTCATATTTATAATGTTGGGCTAACTCCACTCAGTTCATATTGCGAGTAATTGTCTGGGTTTCTTTAAACATGTGTCCCAAACCAGTTAAGTAAATGAACAAGGTTTACAATACCACTATTATGATAAACTCAACCCTTTTGTGTTTGTGATGTCGTTTGTATTTATTATTGCTTTTGCCTTCTTGTTTGTCTGTTTGCGTGTTTGTTTCTGTGTTTTGTGGTTGACTGTCCTCCCTGAATGCTACTTTCCCTGTCCGATCGTATTATATTTCTTTTTGAACTCAGTAATGCCTAAATATACCTTGTTTATATATCAGTTTCGAAAATAAAAAGATGGGGAGCAGGTGATGTGTGCTTGGGTATTACAATTCCATTGCTTGCTACACTTCTATCATAGCGATAACGTTTTCACTGTCCGTACATGTAAAGTATCTAACGAACTCTAGTACTTATGTATTACATTGTTTAAGGTTTATCCTAAAACCCTATTTGTGTTTGTGTACAATGCTGCTTGGGCTTCTTCAGTGATCGATTGATGTTCCCTAGACAGTTTATAAAGAAATACTGAACTACAATACAACGTTTTTAATGGAATCGTACATTTTCCTGAACTCTTAATTGAGTATACTTTATTGTATTACCTTATCTGTGACATAAGCATCTACTTCCAATCGCCAAACTTCACATTTGACTTGGTTAATATGTACAATCAATAAACAAAAATCTTACCGTCAGTAACAATCTCAAAGTGGCTGGAGGCGATCTATCTTGTTACATTGATGTCTTACCGTAAAAGCTATTCCCGCTGTAACTTGGACACACACTGTTGTTACACTGATGTCTTACCGTAAAACCTATTCCTACTGTCGCCGAAAATGAGCCAACTTGAAACTTTCCTTGATCAAATTGCACCAGCAAAGAAGTCTTTCCTACACCACTGTCACCAACCAGTATAGTCTGCAAATAATAATGTAATGAAAGATAACTGACTAACATGACATAGTATTAAACAACATTAGCATCACCAGTATGTTTATTCGTTGCAGTCTGCAGTGAAAACATTACAACAGCCAGCTAGTGCCGTATACAATAACAACAACAACAACTACAATGAAAAACCATTGACTGCCTCAAGTAGGTACCTCTATTGTATAGAATATATGACATGAAGCATTACAGGACCAAAGTCAACCAAAACATGCATCGAAAGAAACAATAAAAAGGATCAATGAGAGGCAGTGTATGTGACATCACAAACACAAATGGGTTGACAATAGGGCTACAGCACCGGAACGGTCTTCTGGGAGATTAAGTGGTGCGCGAAACCCCACTCTTTTACCATATTGCCATCCCAATGAAACCCTTTTATGTTTATAATGTCTCACAATTTACTTTTAAATGATCATTCTTTTCATGTTTGATTAAAATGAGTGGTAAGCTTCCTGTAAATGCTTATTATTGTATGTTTAGTGGTTGGTCCATTTACATATCCCTTTCCTCTTTGATTGTGCGATGAGTCGACATATTGTGGACCCTATTAATCCCGAAAGTTTGTTCTGAGTCTTGTCCTGTAGTGTCTCAAAAATGTGACGCAAATCACCATTCAAACAAACAGACTTTCTATGCATGTTTCTATATTCAAATTTACATGATCATCTTTGTGTTTTACTTATAGCGCTTATTAATGTTGTCAAGTTTGTTAGAACAAATAACCAGGCGGGGATTTCTTTTTTTGACTGTCCCGTTTAATTGGGATGACAACATGGTAATAGTACGGTTTGGTGAATCAGAGAACCTGGTTTAAATCCCAGCGTTCTTTTTTGCGACTACCTTTCCTAGTCTGTATTCCTACTGTCAACTTGTTTGCGTTTTTGGCGTCCTGTACTTCTAAATATATAATTTATGCATGCAATAAATGTTTGTTTTGTTTCGTGTTTTGATTAACTGCGTTTTGTGAATGCTACATTTCCTGTTCGACTTTTGTATCTAATCTTTGACATAAAAAGTATGCATGTCTGCATACGTATAACGGTTAATACATGTAAACACATTTCTATTGGTTATCATATGGAGACGTGGTGAGTACTACAAAGTCGACAAATATACTTGCCAAGCAATTATCTATATTATAAATCTGCATTGTAAAACGTAACTGAGTATATATCATAGATGGTCTTTTCTTTGATACCATCAGCATTACACTTTATGTGGTCATTATTGCCCAGCCATTTGGCTTGAACGTCAATGTAAGTGCATAATGTAATTAATGGTAAACCTGTATCATACTATGGTTCTGTTAGAAATGAAGTAAATAAATGCTGAAAAGGGGATCCATTGGAAGCAACAAACACAAACAAGAGATAAAACTATCAGACGCGGTTATATTGAGCCTGCTCATGGAAGTAAAGTTTCATTAAGTTACATGTCTAAAAATAAATGATATTTTAGTACAAGTAGATGCAAAAGTGCATTATTTGTCACGTGACTTCCGCTGGTCCCATTATATCACATGATTGTTTCTTGTGACATGGTAAACTGCGAATGATTTCGTTCGGCTCCGGGGAAAAGATTTCAACGTCTTTTTTTATGTTTCCTAATGCCTTGTTTTAATTTTCTCCCATTTTCACCAATATGATAGACTCGGACTCGACAAAGAAACCAAATGAAAACGTCTACTGCATAGCCAGATTGCAAACGTTTTTTCCGTAGTTGCCTGCGGTAATAAGGTGAAGTAATTCTCATCAGCTCACAGTCAGTGACCAGTGATGAAACTGATAGTCCAGTCTGCGAAACTGTCTCATTAAATAAATGCATATAAGCATTGTTTAACCGTTGTATTACTATGCATAGTCTTGCTTGGTAAGCCATTATATTCGTTAATGATGAGTAATGACTTCATTGTAACGATAGTTTAGGAAGTTTACATGACATCATCGCAACGCCTAGACGTATCTATGTTCGCGCTTTCTGTAGTGATTTGAATGATCTGATGAACGTTATATTCCGTACAAGTAAGAATAAAGAACATATACACTAACAGCCTTATATTCATCATACTGGAAGATGGAAACCAATCATTCTGAAAAGGTCCATTAAGACTGATGATATCTTATAATATATACAATCAATGACAAACAACACCAATTTCTTTGAGGTGAATTAAAAGATCAATGTCAACTGCTGGCAGTGCATGTTTTCCCAGATAAACTATAATAAGAAATAGATATTCGTCGCCCGAATGACGAAACAAATCAATAGTAATCAGGACATTAAGAGAGATTTAGACAATCTAATTGATAACGTGCTTCAAATAAGACATACTTATTGATATATTTGGGAGGTTGAACAATATAAGCCAGACACTGTAGTCAACATTTAAAGAAGGATTTAAATAATCACAACATGAAACCAGAATGGGAACACTCTGATATATAAGGAGTATTACTAGAGAAAGTAGTTATAAAGGTCAAACAGGAAATGCAGCATTCAAGGACCACAGTCAACCAAAAGCAAGAATAGAATCAAACAACAATTATAAAGATGACTAAAAGCAAGACACGACATCACAAACATAAAAGAGTTGACAATAAACATGATAAAACTACCGCCTTGGAACGGTCAGTGACAGAAAGGACCGCTGGGGGTTTAAACCGGGTTCGAGGGTGCACCAAACCTCACTTTTACACTATTGTCATCCCAATAAAACAAGACAGTGTAAATAAAGATATCGCCGCCAGGTTATAATCTCTAACAGACAATGTAGCATTAACAGGCAATATAAATGATCATGCAAATATGAATATATTAAAAACAAAAGCCTAGAAAGCCTATTCTGGAAGTTTGTATCATTTCGAGTAGGTAAATGTCAAATCAGGATCGCACTCGAGGATACTCCAGATCAGGATCACACGCCTGTTCTAGAATTTACCTACGAGAGGTGATATACGCTTTTTACGAACAAGTTCCTTCTATTAGATACCTATTTACATATCATTAAAATAGAACAAAAAACAAAACAGTCACATTAAAACAAGATTTAGTTTGCTCAAATATATTAAAAACCACCAACAAGAAATAACTCTTTTTTTTTTAACTAGTTAATGAATACATTATGATGTCATCGTCTCTACACATTTCTTTACTGAATCATCATTGTAAACAATTCAAATTCGCATAGAGTTACCCACTGACACAATTTTAAATTATTTAATCCGCACTGTTCATATATGCACAACAAACATGCTGATCCATAGAATTTAATTACTAGCAGGGCCCCAACATTCCAATCTGAAAATACAAATAGTGACGTCAACAACGAGGTTTGACAGCGATGTCGGTAATTCAGGGTTAAGCAAATACTGTTACATGACATCAGTTCTAATTGAAAAATTTAGAGATGAGAAGTAAAGCGAAACTTGGCAATCTGCCACAGCCCATTTGGTTAAAGACCTGTTTCTAGATTAACTGTTTTATGAGAATAAATACTTTTAAAATCTGAAGAGCAAAAAGCCAATGGTTTAATATACTCTACACTCCAAAACTGTTTTATGATTTATGAGTTGGTTCATCAACTTTTAAAAATACAAAACACATCGATAAGTGTTGGTTTAAAGTCACAAGAAGCATCGCGAATACTTAAACAAATTACAAATCGAAAATAAATTTGATATCAAATGATTAATGACATATATAAACAGCACATATTATAAAATGATTGATGACATAGATAAATGTCTACAGATAAACAGCACTTATTGGTAGATTTTAGGGGTCCGACCAAGTAAGTTAGCAAATAGACAGACATACGTATAATATCTCCATTTATCATAAGAAACAACTGACAAATGCCTTATTTCAGTGTTTCAATTGACGTGAACAAATGATATAATTATTTGTTGTATAGCTATCAATAACATAAACCTAGTAACGTCATTTTCTCGAGCTTTCTGTTCGTACCCTGGATTGTTTTTCTCCTTGACTGCAACTGCTGTTGTTGTTCAGCACAATTCTGGATACATCCTGAGGTGTTTCTTGTTATGTTGTTATATAGAGTTTTACAATAACATATGTGTTTTTCATTGTATATTTAATTTGCTCTTTCTTTGTGGCGGTGCAGTGTGGACCTACGATGTCATTGCGAATGGATGCAGTGTGGGCCTACGATGTCATTGCGAATGGATGATATGATTTCTATGGTGCAGTGTGGACCTACGATGTCATTGCGAATGGATGCAGTGTGGACCTACGATGTCATTGCGAATGGATGATATGATTGTCAGTGTGGACCTACGATGTCATTGCGAATGGATGCAGTGTGGACCTACGATGTCATTGCGAATGGATGCAGTGTGGACCTACGATGTCATTGCGAATGGATGCAGTGTGGACCTACGATGTCATTGCGAATGGATGCAGTGTGGACCAACGATGTCATTGCGAATGGATGCAGTGTGGACCTACGATGTCATTGCGAATGGATGCAGTGTGGACCTACGATGTCATTGCGAATGGATGCAGTGTGGACCTACGATGTCATTGCGAATGGATGCAGTGTGGACCTACGATGTCATTGCGAATGGATGCAGTGTGGACCTACGATGTCATTGCGAATGGATGATATGATTGTCAGTGTGGACCTACGATGTCATTGCGAATGGATGCAGTGTGGACCTACGATGTCATTGCGAATGGATGCAGTGTGGACCTACGATGTCATTGCGAATGGATGCAGTGTGGACCTACGATGTCATTGCGAATGGATGATATGATTGTCAGTGTGGACCTACGATGTCATTGCGAATGGATGATATGATTGTCAGTGTGGACCTACGATGTCATTGCGAATGGATGATATGATTGTCAGTGTGGACCTACGATGTCATTGCGAATGGATGATATGATTGTCAGTGTGGACCTACGATGTCATTGCGAATGGATGATATGATTGTCAGTGTGGACCTACGATGTCATTGCGAATGGATGATATGATTGTCAGTGTGGACCTACGATGTCATTGCGAATGGATGATATGATTGTCAGTGTGGACCTACGATGTCATTGAGAATGGATGATATGATTGTCAGTGTGGACCTACGATGTCATTGCGAATGGATGATATGATTGTCAGTGTGGACCTACGATGTCATTGCGAATGGATGATATGATTGTCAGTGTGGACCTACGATGTCATTGCGAATGGATGATATGATTGTCAGTGTGGACCTACGATGTCATTGCGAATGGATGATATGATTGTCAGTGTGGACCTACGATGTCATTGCGAATGGATGATATGATTGTCAGTGTGGACCTACGATGTCATTGCGAATGGATGATATGATTGTCAGTGTGGACCTACGATGTCATTGCGAATGGATGATATGATTGTCAGTGTGGACCTACGATGTCATTGCGAATGGATGATATGATTGTCAGTGTGGACCTACGATGTCATTGCGAATGGATGATATGATTGTCAGTGTGGACCTACGATGTCATTGCGAATGGATGATATGATTGTCAGTGTGGACCTACGATGTCATTGCGAATGGATGATATGATTGTCAGTGTGGACCTACGATGTCATTGCGAATGGATGATATGATTGTCAGTGTGGACCTACGATGTCATTGCGAATGGATGATATGATTGTCAGTGTGGACCTACGATGTCATTGCGAATGGATGATATGATTGTCAGTGTGGACCTACGATGTCATTGCGAATGGATGATATGATTGTCAGTGTGGACCTACGATGTCATTGCGAATGGATGATATGATTGTCAGTGTGGACCTACGATGTCATTGCGAATGGATGATATGATTGTCAGTGTGGACCTACGATGTCATTGCGAATGGATGATATGATTGTCAGTGTGGACCTACGATGTCATTGCGAATGGATGATATGATTGTCAGTGTGGACCTACGATGTCATTGCGAATGGATGATATGATTGTCAGTGTGGACCTACGATGTCATTGAGAATGGATGATATGATTGTCAGTGTGGACCTACGATGTCATTGCGAATGGATGATATGATTGTCAGTGTGGACCTACGATGTCATTGCGAATGGATGATATGATTGTCAGTGTGGACCTACGATGTCATTGCGAATGGATGATATGATTGTCAGTGTGGACCTACGATGTCATTGCGAATGGATGATATGATTGTCAGTGTGGACCTACGATGTCATTGCGAATGGATGATATGATTTCTATGGGACCATTTGTCTCATTCATAAACAATAATACAAAAACCTGCATCGCTACTAATGTGTTCTGAATGTGTATCACTAGACTACTACCTGCATCGCTACTAATGTGGTCTGAATGTGTATCACTAGACTACTACCTGCATCGCTACTAATGTGTTCTGAATGTGTATCACTAGACTACTGACGAGACGTCATTGTTTACCTGTGTAAACAAACAAGGCTTATTTCACTACCGCTCATGAACAGTCTCAATCAAACCGAGACTGCAATATTTTGTATGTGTCGTGCTCGGCCGTTTCCAAAGGTCCATTATCATACTCTTTTTTCTGTACTTGTTTGCGAATATAATTTATGTACCTAAATATTAGTATTAATATGTATGTCATATTCCCAGCCTCTCGTAAATATTAAACACTATTTATGAAGGTATACAATAAAAAAGACCATTAGTAAAGTAAGTGTTATGGAAGCTTTCTTCACCTATTGTGATTATGCATATATCCAGGACAACAGGATCCTACAGATAAAGCATTACCACTCTCTAGGTGATACAAGCTTTCAGAACATGTTGATGCCCAGGACGGTAATTACTTAACATGTTTATGTCCCTTTAAAATATCTTCAGCTTTTAGCGCAATTTGCTCACAGGAAGTTGGATATTACAACTCTGCATGTCCAAGAGTAATAATTTGCATACACAATAGTATGAACGCTTACTGTAAATCACTATCAGACATATACTGCATGAGCAAATCGTGGTATTCAATTAAATATCAGATGACGAGGCCCGTTCAATGATGCAAGTTTTTCAGTAATTACGTTTTGGTTTTAGATTGGTTTCAAAACAATAAAGAATTACCGGAAAAGATTTGTATTTAGTACAGCTAAATTATTAACTATTTTTTTCATTGAAAGAAATATAAAAAGATCGGACAGGGAAAGTAGCATTCAAGGAGGACAGTCAACCACAAAACACAGAAGCAAACACGCAAACAGACAAACAAGAAGGCAAATGTAATAATAAATGCAAACGAAATCACACACACAAAAGGGTTCCCATTAGGTTACCGCATTGGAACGGTCAGTGGCAAAGTAGGCCACTGGGGGTTAAACCTGTTCTAGGGTGCACCAAACCTCACACTTACCCTACTGTCATCCCATTAAAACAGTACAGTGTAAACAAGCAAAGTGTCATACAAGCGTAAAATAGCTGCCGAGAGGAAATAGCATATATCTGGGTAGGGATTGGAAACGAAGTTTAACATAATAGCATATCAAGTCACGGGTGTTAAAACAATATTGAAAAAAATAATGTTGACGTAAACACGCCACGACCGTTCTTTTTCCTTACCGGACACATACTTCCCGAGTTTTACCGTCAGTTGTTCCTAACAAACATTTGGAATCAAGGTGCGCGACCTCGTTTGTCTCTGTTAAAATACCTTGATTACATACTGATTACAATTCAACTTTGGAGCACGACGTGCTAGAAGTACACATCAGCACAGAAATACAGATGTTCACATGTAAGGGATGCGTGTGCGTTAGCGTGTGCATTACAACAGAGAAAACGTCTCACTGCTACCATGTGTAATAAGTATTAGATTGCGTTATCAAAGTGAAAAACTCAAAGAAACTGTTCATTGCTACCTTACCTTTACATGTGCAATTATGAAAACCATATAGGCAGCGAAGAAACTCATCGACTAGTGTATAACACGGCGGTATTTACGAGAATACCGCATTATAAATGGGTATTATTCCATAAAAAGGTATTATTCCATTAAAATACAAATTTGCACTTATTCATTTCCAATACTTGCGGTTTCATTCAGTTTCACTAACGGTTTCATTATGCTCCGTAAAAAATCCCGGACATGAAGATCCCGGAAATATTGCCGCATTCTACACTTTAGTAGTCTGCTCTACGAAAACGTCATTTGAGGCAATAAAACGGCAACATTGAACAATATGTGTTTATACCAGTTTTTTAGACGGGTTCCCTAGGAAGTTTTAATGCATGCTTATTGTCGCCTACCTGATTCACAGTCTGTTAACCATAGACATATTCTAAACCCATATAAGAGTCAGCTGACTTCGGCAGCTGAATAAAGAAATCCCCGCCATGATCTAATCTCTAACCAACAAGGCAGCATCAATAGCCAATATAAGTAAAACACAAATATGCTCTTGTAAATATAATACAAAAAAACAATAGCCTAGAAAGCCACAATGAAGGTACTCAATGACTTGGCAGAAGCCAGAGCAACAAGAGAAGAAACTTTAAGGGCACGACAAGAAAGATCATAGACAAACATCCGCCACCGTCCCAATGGGCTTTAGGTAGGCGTCATCATAGGGTCCACAGCCTGTTCGGTCATCGTACAATTAAAGAGGAAAGCATAGTGACGAATTGTAAAAGGGTCCACCGAGAAAGTCTAGCCGAGTGATAAAGGAAGTAATATAACAGCGTAAGGTGTGCATTTATTCTCCAGATTAATTAAAAATACATTCCGGTCACCACCAACGCCAGGACAGACTTTATAATATACAAAAAAACACATCAGGCCTAGACATAATACAAACTTCGGACGACATAACTTATTTTATTAAAACGATCTTACAAAAAGTAAAAACATGCTTAAATACTGATAAAGGTGATCCTTTGGGAGCAACAAACACAATTAATAGAATAAAGCAGTGAAAGACGCAACACCTCTCACGCCCCCTAGCACCGGCTTAAGCGGAATTCTACTTCAAAGCCACCTATACTTGGCTCGCTGCTCCCAAAGGACCAGTAAAAATAACATACTGTTCAGATTTAAGTTCAGTTTTAGAACTGATACGTGTCTAAATATAATTACCATCGTTTAAACTTGAGTGCATCGGCCTTGCTGAAGAAGTTTACTTGGAATACTTGATAGCAAGGCTCATTAATAATGTCTCCCTGGCCAGCAACCTGTTATGCACATTGCCCCTTATTTGTCCTTGAAATTGTTGTTTACTTTTGAAAGCTAGTCATCTGATCTGAAGACGAGATGTTATAAGCCTTTGCAACGTTTAATTTTGTGATGGACGCATAACTTTAATCAATTAAAAAACTGTGTAGCCAAGCATCGTTTAATCAGTTTTAATGCCTATTAATTATAGTTGTTTTCGTATTCATTATTCTACAGCACTCTGTGTAACACTAAATTAATCAACAGTAATTGATAATGCAGCTATAACAACTCAGTGCATACTGGATGGCTGAAACAGTATATCATCTCTCGAAGTTTGAGAGGGGGAGGGTGGGGGAGTGGGGGTGTGGGGGGGAATTAGTTACAAACTATATCAACGTTTTTAGATTAAAAATACTCTTAGCCAGGTAGACATCATTGATGCTCCGAGGTATCAGAGGTATCAAAAATGAGATATAGGGTCCTATAGAAACCACAGCGTATAAAACGCAATGGCATCGTAGGTCCGCACTGTACAACAAACAAGGAGCAATATTTAATTAAAATATACAATAGGGCTACCGCCTTGGAACGGTCAGTGGCAAAACAGTCTATTGGATGTTTAAACCAGGTTCTAGGGTGCACCAAACCTCACACTTACCCTACTGTCATCCCAATAAAACGGGGCAGTGTAAATAAAGAAATTCCCACCATGAAATATTCTCTTACCAACAAGGCAGCATTAATAGGCAATATAAGTAAAACACAAAGATGCTCGTGTATATATAAATACAAAAGAAAACTAGAAATCAACAAAGAAGGTACTCAATGACGTGGCAAAAGCCAGAGAAACAAGAGAATAAACCACTGGGGGCACGACAAGACAAAATTGCAGACAAACATCAAACGTCACCGTCCTTTTGGACTTTAGGTGGACGTCATCATAGGGTCCACAACCTGTCCGGTCATCGCACAATTAAAGAGGAAAGCATAGTGGCGATCTGTAAATGGGTCCACTACCAAGAATGAAGCGCGTTGCAAAATGATAGGGTCATAACCTCTTTTGATAAAGTTCTTAAATTATTTTTATATTTGGTAAGAAGATCAGGGTTACGATATTAATACTTGCAAAGATTTGACGAAGTGTATGGTAACGGTAGCCCTGATGGAGTAGCTTTTTAGTTATACAAAGATTACGAATAGTAAAGTCCTCAACTCTGGTACAAGCTCTAGGAAAACAAATAAGTTGAGACATAGACTCAATAAGAAGTTGCTCGGGGCACATCCTAATAGGGATAATTAACAATATCAAAATTAAAATCACCTCTCTTGTCATAGATTTTGCTAATTATTTCACCATTTTCACCATTTTTCAATAGAGAGATATAAATCAAGGAAAGAAGCGTTAACATCAGAAATATTAGCTTTGTTAAGTTGACGTTCTTTAGGATATATATTATTAACCATAGTAGAAAATAAAAAGGTTGTCAATGTTCAATATGTCAGCAGCTACCGAGAGGTGTCATTAAAGGCTTCAATAACATCTGCCTCTGTATCTGGTGAAAGAATGTCTTTCATTGCAATATAAAAAAAAAAATCAGCGACAATTGCACAGTTCCTACCCGTTAGTAAAAACGCTTTAATATTGTTACAGGCCAAAATAGTAGTACTTTCCATTGCAAACGTTTTTTGAATGAAAGCAATAAGCTTGTCTTTGATAAGGTTTTGTGGTAAGTTGTATATATAGAAACATCGTAAAGATGTAGTTGTAAAGCTCTATAAAATACAAATAAGAAACATCTCAGGATGTATCCAGAATTGGTACTGAACAACCACAGCATTTGCAGCCAAAGTTAAACCAAATATAGGGAGGACGAAAGCTCACGCACATTCCTCCCTTGGTCGGGGTTTCAGTAGATGCAACATAGAGTCCCAAGAGGTTGTCCAGTCATCGCACAATGGAAAAGTGAAGCGTATTGAATGACTGTAGAGGGGTCAATCACTAAACATGCAGAGCGTTGTAATACTAAAGGGTCGTATCTTTTCCTGACGAACTTCCTGATTGATTTTGTAAACTGGTGAGAAAACCCGCCAGATCCCTTCGAAGTTTATAGCCCACATCTCCATAAAACAAGTGAAGGAAATATTGCTATGCAATACAAGTCCCCTACCATTTTTAGAAACAGAAAAGGTGTGTATCATCAGTGTCCTCATCAATGTAAAATTAACAACCTGTATCAGGTCTTGGGTTATTTCACAATTTAAACATTCAAAGTAATAAGAACATTCAAAGTATTGAAGGCACATTGACTACAATATAAGCAAAAGCCACACAGTTCATTACTGGGGATGGGAAGGTGGGGGGGGGGGGGGGGGGGGGGGGGGAGAACGGGTGGAGAGAAGCGGGAGGGGTGTGCGGGGTAGTAGGAGAGAGGAGGTCATTGGGACTTAACTAAAACTAAAAGGAAAATAGCAAAAAAACACGTTTTTAAGGGGGTGGGCAGGGGAGCAGAGTGGTGGGTGTAAGGAGAGGGAAGGCCATTGTGAACTAAATCTTGCTAGGAAAAAATCGGGGGTGGGGGAGGTGGGGTCCGGTCCCACCCCACCTCCCCCACCCCGATTTTTTCATTTCATTTCCGCGGGGAGCGGATTTTGGGGTGGCCAATGGAAAAAAGGAAATCGTAGAAGAAAATGGGGGGGGGGGGGGGGGGGGGTGCTTGGCAGGGGGTGCAGGTGGGTGTATGGAGAGGAAGGCGAGAGGCGAATGTGATCATAACTAAAACTTAAAAGGAAAAAAGCAAAAAAGGGGCAGGGAACTTGGGGTGGGGTGGCGGTGGTGTTGGGGTCCGTGGGTTAGCATATGATTATTCCGTGGTCCACGATTAAATTTAAAAAAGTACGACTTTTATTTGGTGGGGATAGGGCTCTACATTTGACCATGACCTGCAATGTCTGGATTTTGTGCACAACATGTCGTCTTATTGTGATGATTATTTGTGCCAAGTTATTTTACAATCCATCCATGCACGTCAGAGTTATAGCCCGGACGCGGACTCATAAAACATTCATAAGTATGGCTATATAAGCCAACTTTGATCTTAAAGTATGACCTTGACATTCAAGGTACGGGCCTGGATTTTGCGCGCGACACGTCGTGCCAAGTGTTCTGAAAATCCCTTCATGGACTTCAGAGTTATTGATCCGGACACGACCCGGAAGGACGGACAAAAGGCAACTTTGATCTTAAGGTATGACCTCGACCTTGAAGTTACGGGCCTGGGTTTAGCTGTGGTGATCACTTGTGCCAAGTCATTTTAAAATCCCTCAATGGACACCAGAGTTTATAGACCGGACACGACTGTCATGAATACATTCATTGCTAATGCCTATATTTGCCAAATTTGAACTCTAAGTGACCTTGACCTTGAAAGAAGGAGACTGGGTTTTGCCGCGTGACACGTCGTCCACCTGTGATGATCACTTTTGCTAAGTTTTCTTAAAATCCCTCCATGGCTTCAGAGTTATTGATCGGACACAACGGACGGACGAAGGGCGGAAGGAAGGCCATCGACCAAGCCTATAGTCCCCTAAGTTCTTCGAACTGTAGTGGACTAATAAGGATTGTAATATTCCTAGTCGCAGAGTATTTTAATGTTGGTGTTGTACTTCTCTAGTAGGATTTCGTTGCGGCGGTAGGATTTGAGAAAGATCTACGTAGTTTGGTGATAACGAAAACCCTGCTGAAGAAGTTTACTTGTAATAACTTGATTTCGATCACTTAGTTTATAACACATTACAAGCTCTAGCAAAACGAATGAGCTGGGAGATATAAACCCCGTATGATGTAGCACGAGCTACATTCCAATACCATGTGTGGATAGTTAACGATGTTAAATTTGAAGCCATTTCTCTTATCATAGATTTTAGTATGTATGAAATCATTAGAAATTGCTGCTTCAGTATCCGAACTGTTGGCTTTATTCAACGTGAGCTCTGGAGGATAAATGTTAGTAACCATATGAGCAAAGAACGGATAATGAATATTGAGTATGTCATCTAGATATCAAGATGTATTATTAAACGCATCAATAACTTCATTATTACAGTATACAAGTAAACTTCTTCAGCAAGGTTTTCATTCGTATAAACCATTCTCAAGGTCCTTTCGCCTCAACGAAGACCAGCTGAAGAAGACTAACAACAACATATAACACTGTCCTGCGACGAGAATAACACAGTATTAGTTAAAGGACCCTGACAGGTTTCCTGACCACTAAACACAATTACTCAGGAAATTCATTAGACAAGTATATAATAAATACTGATAAAGGTGATCCTTTGGGAGCAACAAACACAATTAAGAGAATAAAGCAGCATACTCGGTTTTATTGAGTCTGTTCATGAGAAGTAATGAAAGAAGCAACACCTCTCACACCCCCTAGCACCGGCTTAAGCGGTATTCTACTTCAAAGCCACCTATATTGGGCTCGTTGGTCTCAAAGGACTCTTTAGTATTGCAAGACAACTTCATGTTTAGTTTAGACCTGCTACAGGCAGTCGATACAATTTAATTTCCTCTTGTGCGATGACTGGACAACCTAGTTTGATTCTATGACTGCACCTTTTGGATACATGAAAAGGAGATAGGTGCATAAACATTTCTGTCACTGCATAAATAAGGAATTTAATCACACCTTAAGTCTCAATTAAACTACACTTAAATTTCTAGTATAATCAGGTATCAGCGACTTTAATTTCAGATTTAATTCACCTTTAAAAAGCATTTAATTTTTCATAAAATACCTGAATTGTGTTAGAATTTAAGTTTGATTCAAGCCCCATTTTAATACTGGCATTTTATTGAGCTGAACTGTAATGTAGGAAAAATTGTTGTCCGCTAGAATTCCATTTAAACTCCACTTTTACATGAAATTTAATGAAATTTGATTGCGGATACATGTGGTGTAGGAAGCACTGGTGTCTGTTTAAATTTCACTTACATTTTATTGCAGATAAATGAAGAGTAGGAAACACTGGTGTCTGCTTAATTTCACTTAAACTCCACTTTTACATGCATTTTAATGAAATGTTGTTGTGGATAAATGTGATATAAAAAAACACTGGTGTCTGCTTAAATCACACTAAATTCCAAGTCTATGAGAAATCTAATGGCATTTTGGTTGAGGTTAAATGCGGTGTAGAAAACTCTAGACTGTGCGCCTAAATTTCACTTAAACTCCAATTTTATATAAATTTTATAGATACTATACTGTAACGAAGTTCAAGCAAAAAGTCAGATTCATCTAAGCATAGACAGTACGCTGATTTATTTCCAATTATACATTTATATAATACTTGCACATATTCATGTTTGTTTTATTTAAATCATGTATAACACGAAACATAGATATTAAACTATGTAGTAGATTCCAAGGGCAATCTTTTCAGGGATCCCTTTTCTGTCATATTCTATAATTAATAACTAGTATTAGGTTTATTCCGTAGCGCACAAACTACTTTATTTTTTTGTGATATTGTTCACATATTATTCTCAGTCAGACAGTGTGTGAGTGCTGAACCCATTAAACGTGTATAGATGTCTGACCCGATATATCGTATAACTATTTTATAAAAGACTGAGACAAGATGTTTATGAAATTAGCTTCAAATAGCCCATGGATATATACATATATCACCACCTACTGTGTTGATATAAACATATATCACCACCTACTGTATTTATAACTGCCTCTCCGAGAGTCTTAACGAAGGTGTGAACTTTTCTTTCACAGATATACCGCAACACCATATTGCCTATAAGTCAAAGCGCTCTTCAACAAATGCATCCATTAGTAATTAATTAACCGTGTTATATAGCTTGCATATGTATCGACACTTTTTCTCTGTTATTCCTACAATTATTAAACTATATTTCTTATTTCATATGTTTTAATCATATGTTAATGCAGACTTTAAATCTTTGATCTGCAATCTCTGTTATAACTAACTGTAAGTGCAAATTAGTATCGTATTATTCTATAAATTAGCAATAGATATACAATTGGATAAAGGAAAAAAATAGTCAATATATGTTGTAAACATTATTCATTAGTAATTATTAATGATGTAAATACTTATTTCGAAATAATAACCAACATTGAAAGTTCATACCCTTAGTAAGGAAATTATAGTTTCGATTAAATCTCTTTTTTCATGCGGTGTGTCTTACTAAGTTATGGCTACAACTGCTGCTGTGGTTGTTCACTACAATTCTGGATACATCTTGGGGGTGTTTTCCTTTTATTTATTTACTATATTTTTACAACAACATCGGAGTATATACATTGCTAATTTGATGCGAATGTTGACTTTTTATCGTTTTTACATTATACATTTTTAAAAAGATCGTCAATGCCAATACCTTGTACATAGATACCGTTTCTGTATTAAACATTTTCTATATCAGCATTTCTCATAAAGTTCGTCCATACAATGATTGAGTTCGTCGTTATCATTTTTGATAGTCATTTCTCATACAAATCGTCCATACCAATACACTTAGTACATTTGAAAACGCAACATTTTTGACTTTCATATATTTTTTATCTACGCGGTTTTCGTTTAAACAAACATTGTATTTTAGGAAAGTATACATATTTCTTTGTGCCTATTGTTAAATTCTAACAATTTAGAATTACACAAGAGTTACACTACCTGAAACACTGAAAACACATTTCGCACGAGAATTCGAATAATCACGTCACAAACAAGTTTATTTTCATTTATCTTAAAAGCGCTAACATCGGTATGGTATAAAAACACAACATGATTTGATTTTATCCACAAATCATTATTCTACGTTTAGCTGAAGATACGCGAAATCAGGTTATTGGGATGCTGGCTATTGGTGTCCCTAAAACAGAGGTAGCGAGACGACTTGGCTGCCATGTCTCAACTATATCTAGGCTACAGACACGCTACCAACAGACAGGCACTGTCAGGAACCGTCCTAGACCAGGCAGGCATTGAGTAACCACCCCCAGACAGGACATCAGACTGAGGGTGTCACATCTCAGAAACAGATTCCTGCCAGCTTCTGATACAGTCAGACACACGATTGGTACTCATGGGTATGTGTTTTCATCCACTATAACAAATATGCATTGTCACTTTTTTCAAATTATGAAAAATAAAATTGCCTTATTTTCAAATTTTAAATGGTGGTGCGTTACCTTTTTGTGCAGAATGCATTGTAATTCAGCCATAATTGGTGTGTAAGTAGGCCATTAAAGGTAACAACTGCAAAAACAGCATAAATGTCATAAATTAAAAAAAAAAGTGAAAATGTTAGAAAATCTTTTTTTTGATGGTTCGTTTCTATTCAGACTCACAATAAATGACTTGAAGCGACGTGTTTATGCCCGCGTAAACCTCTCTACCACACCGCAGGAACTTCGTGTAGCGCTACAAGACGAATGGCAGCGTATGCCACAGCAAGTGATTGCATCCAATATACTGTCTATGCACCGTAGATGTTAAGCTTTAATAGACGCTCGTGGTGGCACCCTCGGTATTGCAAGTGTTTATTTTAATTTGGATAGGGGTAATTGAACCGTTGATTTTTATATGAAATATTTTGACGTTGGCAATGAAATATTGACCATCTATTAAATCATGATTATATATATTATATATGAAATTACATTGTTCTAGCTTTTTTACTTTTCAAAAAAATCCAAAAACCGAAGTGTTGCGTTTTCAAATGTACTGAGTGTATACAGTTAGTCGTAACCGTTCCTATATAAGAACTTTCTCAGGATGTTTTTAGTACGTCGTTTCCGTTTCTATATTAGACATTTCTCATAACAATCGTCCATACAGTGATTCAGTACGTCGTTTCCGTTTTTCTCATAAAAATCGATTCATTACGTTTCTAAATTATACATTTTTCATAAAGATCGTCCATACAATGATTCAGTACTTCGTTTCCGTTTCTATATTAGACATTTCTCAGGAAGATCGTTCATATTATAATTCGATACTACATTACGGTCTCTATATTCGACATATTGTGCTTTAAAGGACACATTACTATTATTTAAATGGCCATATACCATTTATTGTATAACATTCTGCCGGTGCAATTTATAACATGACACCGACAACTTGGTTTATCACTTCCTCTTTCTTCAAAACATTCCATAGGCCAAATGTTCAGTGATTTATGCGGTACAAAAATTAATTTTATCAGTATTCTCAACTTATAACGTACTGTTAAGTCTGTTGTAAATGGTTTGTATGCTGGTAGTCATTTGTAACGAAGTAATTGTTGCAGAGGATTGCAGCTAATCAGGATTAATAGAGAGTGTAACGTTTGTTGTCCTCCATTTGTCTTAGAGGCCATTATATCATATATATGTCGTAGTAGATTTAACTCGTTTTTTGATTAATTTTAAATTTTGTTCTAAATTGTGTAATTTTTCCTACGGGCAAAGAAGCAATACTGAATAGTCGTCATGTAAAATAACCTTTTTATTAGATAACTCAATATAACGTTTTTTTAATAAATAACATACTTGTTCAACTCTTTATTCAAGGGAAGTAACTGTTCCTACAAAATACGTGATTTAATGTTCGAGTTGCCCCACTTCGATAAGTATTAGGGGCAGACCAACCACTTTACTAGAACCAGTACTGTCTAACTACCGACATTCGTAAGCGTTTATTGTTTTTTAAATGAACATGTGTTTCTCGCTTTATGAATCGGCGAGTGACGCACTTGGGTCACTGAAGATTGAAGGGATGCTGTCACTGGAAACAGGGCTCGTTTTATAAATATTATAATTAATTTTCGCCATTAAAAAGTTACGAAATATCAAAAAGTGACATGAATTGGGTTTGAAGGCGCGCCACCACATGAAAGGTTATATGGCGCCTAACAGGAATGAACATGCCAGGCTCATCCTCCACTTACATCAAGATAAAATATGGAGAATGGGCCTAGAACTTTAATGCTAGAAAAATATAATTATTGTAACATTTCTGTTTAAGATAGGTATTTGAGTAAGAACTTGAGATGTTTATTTCGATTTGGCTGGCATAGCCTAACATAAGTATGGCATTATATAGGCATTGCAAGGCTATCGCGTCAGAATGATGCAATAGTGTCAAACGAAAGTGTTTATATCGATTTCCGGGACATAGCCTAACATAATTCGAATCATAATAAAAAAATACTAAGAAATAATAATATATTAACCTTATCATGTCTTACTGGAGTAGAATCATCAAACCATTTGCCACTCGTTTCAGATCATGCTAAAAAGAGTATCAACAAGTCCGTATGCTCGGGGGAGAGGGACAGAAGAAATGCACGACAGAGAGGATCTGAAGATAATGGTTCTAACGGCACTTTAGCACTTTTGAACAAGTAACATTGGTCACGTGACATTACTGGGAATATTGGACATACAATTTCATCTAAACGATTGCAAATCAATTCCATAGCTTTTTAGTTGTTGAGTTTCAAAGTTGGAGGGAATTTTGTTCAATTTCTTGCCCCCTTGTTACAAAAACTTCAACCTTTTTAGAGTGGGCGCTCTGATAACGGGGGAATAAATGTAGTATTTATACCCCCATCACACCAAACTCGTTCTCAGTACGTTCTAAAAAATGTTGCCGAACGGGCTTAAACTGTGTGCAAACGAAATGGACGTTGTAGCAACTGTTTACGGTCTGTGTACGAACTGTATGGACGGGCTAGAACGAGTTTGATCGGGACTGGTGCTCCATGAGCTTGTTCAAAATTTTCGGGCGACCACCCCGTTCTGCAATTGGACGGGGTGACAACGTACTTAAAACTAGTCGAACGTACTTCAAACGGAACTGTCGTACTTCGATCGTACTAGGAACGTGTTAAGACGTGGTGTGGTCGGGCGTCAAATAGCACAACGTTTGCACACCGACCATTCCGTTTGTAGCGCGTTCATCCCGTTCCCAGACAGACCCAACTCGACCGCATTACGTTGTTAGTACGTTATTACTGCGTCATAATACGATCTAAACAAAATAACAAGTTCTGAACAAGTTTGCAACACGTTTCTATACAGCTCTATAAGTTCTCATTACGCTCTACTCGTTTTCAGTACGTTTATAGCGTTCTTATTCAGTTCTTACAGCGTCCAACCCGTTCGCAGTGCAATTAGACACGGTAGAGTATAAATATGGGCATCGCACTCTCTTGTTCATCATTTGGGAAATATATTCCAAGAACCATGGATAATTATGCAGCTTTAAACATATTGAATGTTTGTTTTATACATTTTTTGCTGGAATCAGAGCAAGATTACAATATAATAGAGCGAGAGCAAAGGAGAAGAAGACGAAGAACCTGTTGGGTGAGGAACTGGTTAAAACCGGAGAGAAGATTAGCCATTAGGACATTATCATCAGCTAATGGAGGAGCTCCGCCTGGATGACGAATACTCCTTCTACAACTTTTTGAGAATCACCCCACCCATGTTTGACGAACTTCTTGAACGCATCAAGCACAGTATAGAAAAAGAAGACACCAAATACAGAAAGGCTCTGGAACCAGGGATGAAGTTAGCTATCACATTGCGTTATCTGGCAACAGGTGATTCGTATGCCACCCTACAATATGACTTCCGGGTAGCCAGAAACACAATCTGTTTATTGGTGAGAGATGTCTGTAATGCACTGGTGATGGAGCTAAAGAATGAAGTCATTTCCTGCCCTGTTGACAGAGATGCTTGGGGACGATTTCTGAGGAGTTCATGGTGCGATGGAATGTTCCACATGCATGTGGTGCTCTAGATGGGAAACACGTAGCCATCAGAAAGCCTCCCAAGACTGACACCATGTACCACAACTACAAAGGATTCTATTCAATCGTCCTAATGGCCGCTGATTACAAATTCATGTGGATAGATGTTGGTGGTTTCGGAAGCCAGTCTGATGCCCAGATCTACAATCAGTCAGAACTGAAAGAATGCCTGGAGGATGGCTCCATTGGATTCCCTCCTCCTGCACCCTTGCCAAATGATGTTCAGGACTTTCCCTATTTTCTGCTGGGAGATGACGCTTTTGGCCTTCGTCCATACCTCATGAAGCCATACTCAGGCTGCCACCTAACAAGAGAGGAAATGATATTTAGCTACAGGATCTCTAGAGCCAGACGTGTTGTCGAAAATGCCTTTGGCATTTTGGTCCAAAGATGGAGAGTCCTCTTATCAACAATGCAACAGAAGCCAGTGACAGTGCAGACCATCGTTGAAGCCTGTGTGTGCCTTCACAAATTCATTCGGCTCCGAAACCCAGCCATTCAGAACAATCAACTGGATACAGAAGATGATGAATACCACCTTATCCCTGGTTCTTGGAGACAAGATGTCAACCTGCCAGACTTGGATGTGCCGCAAGGAGGAAACAGAGATACGGTTTGGCCAAGAGACAAAGGTAATTTTCTTCACTTCGTACGAGAATGGGGCCAGAAAGGAAAAGTTATTGAGCACCCACTGATCTCTATCGGAGTGTTCTGGAGCACCATCCCCATACTTCTTCTTCTTCAGCTTGGTGTAGTAGGTCCTCAGGTTGTTATACCAGATCTGCAGCTGATCAACGCTCACACCCATCAATTCTGCTTGCTTCTGCCACAGGAAGGACTTTTTCTTAGTGTCCTTATAGCCCTCAAGCTTCTTGTTGTAGAGGACTTCATGCATCTTGAGCCAGTCAACCATGGCTTCTTGTTTATCCATGGTAAGATTAGTGTATGACTTGGCTTTCTTCTTAGACGGCTTCTGACTCGGTCCTGCATCTTCCTCCAACATTGAGGTAGAGTCATCGGAGTGTGCAGGGGATGGAATACCCTCATTCTCTCGACTTTCACACTCATTGACGGGCTCAGGAGGCTCAGCAGGCTCAGCAGCTTGAGGGTAATCTGAACGGGCTTCAGTTGCACTGGAGCGGGTTGACATTTGTGAAGTGGCTGGTTTAATACACACCGCCGCGACTCTTCTCTTCCTTGGAGGCATGGCGATGACACGGATGCAGGAAATCAACGATGAAAAGGATGCTTGTCACTTCAGTCGTAGATGTGAACACCTTCAAACAGAGAACGAGAATGAGAACGGGCAGAAACGTGCTGGATTTTTATACCCATCAGGCTAGAACGTGATTGTAATTATGTTCTGAACGTAGTATAAACGGAATGAGAACGTAGTAAGAACGAGTTAAACTGACTGTGAACGAGATGGTCGAGTTACGAACTAGTTAGAACGGATTCGGACGTATTAGAAACGGAGTAGAACTAGTTACGAACGGGTTCAAACGTACTGCAGACGGGCTTGAACTGCTTGAAAACGGTGTCCCCCGTGAGCTGAACGCGCAATTGAACTTGATATAAACGTACAGCAGACGGGATAAGGACGGAATGGACGTATTGAGAACTGTTCATGAACTAAACAGGAACGTATTGAAGACATTATCCGGCCAAGGTGCCCCGTTCTATCCAGATAAGAACGTTTTTGTCATTCTTTTTAGGACGGGGTGGGACGTTCTGAGAACTAGTTTGGTGTGACAGGGGCATAATGATAAATTGTTATTTGGAGGTCAGAAGGAAACACGTGATTGCTCCTGTCTTACGTTAACATTTAGTGAACTTGGCATAAACTATTTTATTGTCGTAATCAATATCATAGTGAGCACATGTGCTTTTAATTTCTGTATTTGCTTTACCTTCACAGGGTCAAACATGTTTTTGTTTAGGTAAATTTGCAAGGTGTTTTTCATTTTAGCAATTTATTTAGGAAACAGTTTTGCCGAAATAAAGCAACATGAACACATGATTTATGTAAAGCCACTCAGTTTACAGCGGGATTTCGTGGTATCTCCAGAGTTTGTGGGAAAATGTTTAATCGTGTGACGCTGAACATAGTTTAGAGAAGTCAACCAGCATCAGAATTGCAAGTCGAAGACGCAGTCTGCGAGTGTAACAGCCAACTGGGATCGCAATTTGTGGGTAAATGAATAGATATCACAAGGGAACAGGACTCATTTCTAAACATTTTATTATGGCTTTCAATTCAATGAAAAACTGCAGTAACAACAACAGATAACAAAAACAAAGAACATACATTCTTTCTATTCACTTTAGAGAAATATACACTTTCTACAGTGGCGTGGGGGGTCGGTCGGCTACTGGCCCAGAATTAAAGTGAACCATATTCTTAGTGTGCGTAGTGTGGTGCTATTGTCGTCTGGTTATTTGCATGTCAAAAATGACTTCGCATTTTACACCACCTTTTGTTGTTGCAATTATTTCATTGTCAACTGTTACACTTGGAGTATGAAAATGCATGAATGTTGGTTAATGAATATACTACCCGTTATTGTATTTCAAACCAGTAGTCTTAAAATGGTATATACTACCCATTATTTACACCAAGCGTATAAAAATGTTGCTGAGCATGTAATTGCAGCTTTGCATTTGTCAAATTGATGATAGATATATGTCAACAGTTTGTTTTGCTTATTACATATATGTTTTACTTACTGCTGTGTCTGCTGCTGCTATAACAGTTGTTTTCGTCTAGCGGTCAGCTTTACATATATATTCTTTTGCGTACAATGATGTTTTCATTTAGTGGCTGTTGTTTTATACAGAGTGGATGCTGTTTTAATTATAATTTGATCTCAGTGTTATAGGTTATTTTATTCCATGCCTTGCACTTCAGTTTTTGTCACCATCACAATGTCTTAGGGCCAATCAGCAATTTTCCTATGTCGAATAACTGGGTATCGGACATGCGGTTACGAGACGTACCATAGAGACCTTCAGTAGTTGGTATCGTATGTTAAGCTCTCCGTTTACAATTTGCTAGTATACTTGATAGCCAGGAACAAACATTTAGACCAGGTTTATGGACTAAGTTAATTACAGACCAGACTCGTACTATAAAAGCAAAAGTGAATATGTCGCACGGAACTGTATAAAATTTGGCTCCTGCCTTTTTGATTGAAGAGTTTATGTACATTTAGTTTTCTTCTTGGAAATTAAGCGAAGTTTTAAAGTATTGTGAATGTCAAAGTAGACCCTAGCGTTGATATCCAGTCTTGAGCAGCCAGGATTTTAGGTGCATCGTTGGCCTATAACACGAGGGAAGCTTACAATATAGGAATTACATTATTTGACACATTTCGGGTTAATTGCAATAATCTTATGACCTGGCCAAGCATACAGCAAGTAGTTGATTTATCTCTTAAAGTTCCATGTAAACGTTTGCATTTAACAGATGTAACAAATCATTTCGTAGTTAAATATATAAACAAAAATGTTGGCATGAATCGGCTTAATAGGAGGGTCGATCCCAGGCTCCCCGTTACTTCAGATAATAGGAGGGTCGATCCCAGGCTCCCCGTTACTTCAGATAATAGGAGGGTCGATCCCAGGCTCCCCGTTACTTCAGATATGTTGGGGAAAGATTTTCAAAATATTACCGACCATTTTCAGTTCAAATTATGAAGCTTCTATGTTCGAATATGATCAAATGGCACGATAATTTCACTTCCAGCTATTAACTCTACGATATGCCCTGTCAATCGTGTTAACTCATATTTAGAGATTAATTCACGTCATGGAATGTCGTATGACATTATCAGAGAGCTTGGGAGATGGGACTCTAAAGCTTACAAGAGTTCCGACCGAGGCAGTTCAACTATTGTTCCCCTAGTTGAATCGAGTCTTAAGTATTACAGATACACGACCTCGTTTATGGATTGTGGGCTCATCAATTATTATGAATTGAATTGAATGTTGTTTAACGGCTGATCAACACAGTATAGGTTATTTAGAGCCGCCCTAGAGAGAGGGGAAGGATACATAGGAATCCGGGAACCTGCCCTACTCTTATTATCGAATAGATTCCTATGGTTCTTTAACGTGCTCGGATGATAGACCGATACACGGGACCGCCCGGTTTACGTCCCCATCCGACGGACGAGGCTAAGGGAAAGTGTCTTGCCCAAGAACACACTGACCGAACTCAGTGGCACCATGGAGGATTGAACCCGGGGCCTCCGGTTACAAATCCGCCGCGCTACCGACTGCGCCACGCCAGCCCTCTCAATTATTATGAAGGCGTTTACCTATGCCAGACAATCAGCATTGGAAGGGGTCAGCCTTAGTAATACTATTTCAGTCTTTCTTATTGTGCGTTCTCTATGTTGAGGCGTTTTTGTTTTATATTGGGACATGACATCAGCTATTTTCTCTATTTGAGGAGTATGTGTGCTCTCTATTTGAGCAATCTCTATTTGAGGCTTTTTCTCTAAGCGCTCTCTGTTTGAGGCGTTTTTTTTTTATTTTGGCGAGATAATTGCGTCAGCCAATTCCGCTATTTGGGATTGTTTCTGTTTTTTTTTGTTTTTTTTATTTATATTTGTATTTATGTTTGTTTATGTTGGCTACGCACAGCCTTAGAAATACTATTTCAGTCTCTATTTTAGGCTTCCTTTTGTGCGTTCTCTATTTTGAGCGTTTTTGTTTTATATTGACGAGACATTTGTGTCAGCTATTTCCTCTATTTGAGGAGTATTTGTGCTCTCTATTTGAGGCGTTTCTTTTTGCACTCTCTATTTGAGGCATTTTTTATTTTGGCGAGACAATTGCGTCAGTCTATTCCTCTGTTTGAGGTCGTTTGTGTTTTGTTTTTATGTTTACCTATGTTTATGTTGGCCCCGTAACGTATTTGTATATCTTTGTTTTAACCACGTTACTTTTTAGTCTAGTTTCTAAGCTGTGTTCCGCTTCCCCCATGTGTGACAGTGTCACGCAGTGATATGCTTTTCGCAAACTGCGTGGCATGTGGCAGTTTTTCGCTGTAACAGCAATGACTTATTTTATTGTGTAGTTAATAAGAATTTTGACATTTTCAATACAAGAACTTTCAATTAGGTACACTTGTCTTTGTGAACTGCTGTACCCAGGGTTCATAAAATACATCTATATGTTTTAATTAACTACATATTTTATCTTACTTCTAGTTTGTTGAATCCGTGGCCAATATATTCCAATAAACATAAACTGTAAACATCGCCTTGTATTGTTTTAAATCCATCTTTAATAATGGAATTTGTGCTTTAAAGGACAAATTACCGTTATTTAAGTGGCCATATACCATTTATTATAAAACATTCTGCCGGTGCATCTTGGTTTATCACTTCCTCTTTCTTCAAAATATTTCATAGAACCAAATGTTCAGTGATTATGCGGTTAAAAAAAATAATTTTATCAGTATTCACAACATAAACCCACCCACCCTCTCCTGTAATTGAATGCTTATATTTTCAGAACACGGAGACTTCAACGGTTTCAGTCTGGTTCTTCCGTCACGGCTTCAACAGGGTTTAGAGCAATCCACATTCAGGATTTCCTCATGGTGGCGCCAATTTTTCGCGGTCACAGCACTGACTTTGTGTAGTTAATAAAACTTTTGACGTTTTCAATACAAAATCTTTCAATTAGGTACATTTGTCTTTGTGAACTGATGTACCCAGGGTTCATAAAGGGCATTTTTTGCGGTCACAGCAATGACTTATTGTGTAGTTAATAATAATTTTGACATGTTCAATAAAATAACTTTCAGTTAGATGCATTAATTTTGTCTTTGTGAACTGCTGTACCAGGGGTTCATAAAGTATATAAATATTTTTAATTAACTACACATTTTATCTTACTTCTATTTTGTTGAATCCGTAGCCAATATATTACAATACACATAAACTGTAAACATCGCCATGCATTGTTCTAAATCCATCTTTAATAACCGTATTTAGTACGTCGGGGTCGTTAATAAAATTATTATGCATTCATCATAAAGATCGCCTGTACCGGTAATAATTGCGTGTTTACCGTTTTTGTATCAGATCTTGCACCCCCAGACCGTTAATACACTTATTCCCGGCGACGAATACTTGGTGAGACTAATTTCACATAATCAATTACCACTATCATTCAGTGCAATGTGGCGGCTGTAAAAAATCTCCCCGCTCTCCGAGATTCAGTAGTGTTATTACTTTTGTCCTTCGGGATCGTCGAGCCCATTCATTATGTCTAAAAAGTAAGCTGATGCTTGGGAGAGTGAGTCTGTGTTAAATATTTTAAATATTCTCTTGTCGTACTCTTAACGGTTTGTTCACTTGTTGCTATGGCTTCTGTTATGTCACTGTGTACTTGTTTTGTGATTTTCTATGCTTTTGTTTTTCATATTATATGTACATGATTATTATGCGTTATATTGAATATTAATGCTGCTTTGTTTGTAAGAGAATATAACCTGGTTTTGATATATTTTTTTACATTGTCCCGTTTCATTGGGATGACAATAGGGTAAGAGTGAGACTTTGGGGCACCCTAGAACCGGGTTTAAACCACAGCGGCCTTCTTTGCCACTGACCGTTTCAAGACGGTAACGCTATTTTCAACCCTTTTATGTTTGTGATGTCATATCCTGCTTTTTATTAATCTCTGTAATTATTGCTGCTTGTTTCTGTGCGTGGTTTTGGTAGACTGTGGTCCTTGAGTACTACTTTTCCCGTTCGACTTTTATATCTACTTTTATATTACAGCTCATGAACAGACATTACAGCACCGAGTCTGCAACTTTGTTTGTTTTGTTTGTAATCGTTGATTTTGCAGGATCCGATTACTGTATGTATTAATACTTGACTTGAAGCACGGATACTACACGATCTCGATTGACGAGGAGTGCTACAGATACAGTTGATCATCATCGGTCGACGTCAGTAATGTATTACTGGACATTAAAATGACTCGGTTGTGATGTCATGAAATGAATATGAAAGGAGATATTTGGAAGTCGCCGAACACAAAAAATACGCAAAATATTGCAAAGTCGGTTTGATTGTGACTGTTCATGAACGGTAGTGAAATATGCTTGCTATCGTTCACGCCCTTTAATCCCGGGTTAAGCAGAACTCGATATGTAAAGCATTGCTATACTGAGTATTGATTTGTTTTAATGGATAACTAGAGTTAAGTTATGTATAACATGAAAATGAGGGGCCTTGTCAAGTGTCGAACTAAATTAACCCATTAGATAACAGACATAAATGCAGATTCCTTCTTTGGTTAGTCAAAAGGCAATAGGAATATCATCTGGTTTTCCTTTTCCATTTAGTCGTGTTTCACAATCACATTAATACTTCTTGATGACCGTTGAAATTATACATAATGCCATAGATTTAAACTTTAGTTTTACAACACCTCAGCAATTGCAAACTTAGTGACAGTAGTGTTTCTACTTACTGTCCTTTGAAATCATCATGTGTGGCTTTAAAGTAAGATATCGCTTAAGCCTGTGCTAGGAGAGCGTTAGAGGTGTTGCCACACTATATGTACCTCTCATGAACAGACCCAATGAAACCGAGTCTGCTACGTTTCTTTCTGTTTGTGTATGTTGCTTCCATCTGATCCATTTTCAGCATTTATCATAAGTAAATAAGATTGACTAAGAAATAGAACCAGAATGTGACCAGAGCATCTTCTTCCTATACTATCTTTATTTACGCATCTAGAAACATAAAACGTTGACCATATAAGCCGTATTTTTGATAAAACTAGCAACGGTTTGCGAATCATCTTTTCCCATCAATGAAACCGCACGTGTTGTCAAATTATATTAATCAGAGATACGAGTATTTATCACGTACTTGCCTATAAATACGTTGTTTTTGACTACACGATACGATATAGCCCTAGCTAGTCATAACAATCAGGATTTAGTTGCCGGTCAATAAAGCTTTATCACACAACTGAAATAAAGGGTAAGAAAAGTCATATCACGGATAACAATGTAAATAACCGAATGTTCTTTGCGGTTAGGGCAGATTCGTATCACCTCGACTCTCTTTACCGGAGTGATACGGAAATTACAGATTAGTTATGATGGTTTCTCGTCTGCGTTTTGTTTGTTGCATCCATTCGGCTTTCGCGCCAGATTATTGGTTATAAAATCGTTATCGCGTATGTCACCATTTATTTTCTTGATTAGACAGTTTCAAATTTAATGCATTAATTTTAAATCAAGCTAAAGCTCTCGGGATAATATGGTGTCTCAAGCCTGACATCGGTGTGATATGAAAGTTATTATTCTCTGTATATATGTCAGTAGTAGAAGTCTGATAATGATCAGACGTGATTAACGGTAATGATAATTGACCTTTATATGGCACCAATATAGCTGGTTGAAAACAACTATGCAAATACCCGCTCTATAGCTCTGATACATATATACTCACGGTCAATAAAAACGCATTATAAAACAAATTATGTTTAGAAGTTAGAATTTGAGGCAGTTTGGACAAAATATAATATAATAATCAATATAACGAGTCGACATTTAACATTTTTTACGTGCATGTTTGGTTTTAGTGCACTCCACATTGTTGTTATAGAAGAGCAAATTTCAGGTATTTTTTGGGAGGTACCCGGACCCGAGGTATAACAAGTACTGTCATATATCAATCTGTTTGGCATAGTTTGAAGTTTTTGGGACTACAGGCATAAATGTTTGGTACTAACTCCGCAATTCAAGATGGTGTCCAAGATGGCTGCTTGTTTTTAGAAAAACCGTATATAAAACTGAACAAATGAATGTAGGGATTGTCCCCCCCCCCCCCCTCCGCCCCCCCCCCCCACTCCATTCATTGGTCAGTTTTATATCAGGTTCTTTAAACAAAAGCGACCATCTTGGAAGCCATCTTGAATTGCCAAGTAAGTACCAACATTTCAGAAGTTATGCCGGTAGCCCCAAAAACTTCAAACCATGCCGAAGATTTTGATTTATGACAGTGCTCGTTATACATCGGGTCCCGGTACCCCCTTGAAATATGCATCTTTTCAGCTCATTGTTGCTCTACTATTATGAAACGAATGTGTATATCCGAGTTTCTTCATTTACATCGCATAAAGAAATCATTATCTCGGAAACATTCATTGAATAATTCTGTCAGAAGTCAAATGAAAAAGGCCAGTAAAATCAATCGGAATTTATTAAGAGACAGATGAATGCAGGTTGAAATTTAGTGAAACACTTTTTTTCTTTTTATGATTATCCATAGCAAACAATGTCAATGTTAAATTACTGCGTAACTGCTTGTCGTAAAAGCCTACCAATAAATACGTAAGACAAGTTACGTATCAAGATTAAAACCTAAAAAATAAGCACAAATTGATTCAGCAGTTTTATTCCAAATGGTTTGCCAATATCCAACAGCATACACATATGGAGTTAATGGTGCCTTTTCATTGACCGTGAGTATACATTCCGCGCAATTCAGCACGAGAAACAAATGTACCCTAACGATGATATTCGCGATGCTGCAGCTAGTATTAACCCAGTTCTTTCGAAATGACCACTAACATCAGTCTGAGGACTATCTATCTTAATAATTTAAACGATAATGAATAAACACATCAATATCTTTGGAGATAAATGAGATAAATTGGTGGACATCCGTATCATTTCAGATCGTCGTCGTCTGACCGGATATAGCATGCCATCGCAAGATTACTGGTGTCTTATGAAATAAAAATGTCTGACTAGAGGTTAACATGGACAACATTTGTTAAAATTAGATATTGTATAGGCGAAATTATAAATAGTAGGAATTGTAATTAATTGATAATGAACGTATGATGAATACAGATTAGGAACAACTTGGACCAGAACTATCACTAAAAGTGATGAATACGCCCCGTTTTCTATTTATATAAATTTTAAGTAAAACAAAGGTCCATAATTCTGTAAAAATAATAATTGCAGAATCGATGCAAAGACATATCAGTCGTCATGTGTGAACTGTATGTCACGTGTAATAATAATCATCATGTGTGAACTGTATGCCAAGTGTAATAACAATCCACGAACACTTTTGAAGTGAAAGCCACATGAAGTTCATTATACAATATTTTATTGGAACATAAATTCTAAGTCAAACAAAGGGCGCTTAATTCTGTAATAAATCAGGCAATCAACAATGTGTGATTTAGAGGGACATGCGTTCATCAGTTGTTATTCGGCGCCAGCCGTTTAAGCTGGCTTTTGACCTCTCGCAGAAGTTGTGTCTGTGCAAATAAAAATAAAAATTATCGGACAGGGAAAGCAGCATTCAAGGACGACAGTCAACCACAAAACACAAAAACAAACACGCAAACAGACAAACGAGAAGGCAAAAGTAATAAAAATACAAACGACATCACAAACACAAAAGGGTTGACAATAGGGCTACCGCCTTGGAACGGTCAGTAGCAACAAAGGCCACTGGGGGTTTAAACCGGTTCTAGGGTGCACCAAACCTCACACATACCCTACTGTCATCCCATTAAAACAGCCTATTAAAACTCGAGTTGAAAGCGATACAAAAATTATGAAAGCCTACAGTGTAACTGAATGCTGATTGGCTAAATGTGTTTGACAAGGTCAAAGGAAACTAGTAGATTTGTTTACAAAGTGTAGTTGTTGATAAATGGTATATAGTTAGGTGATTTGTTACGCTGTACTTCAATCGTGACCGGAAAAAATGAAGAAAAGAATAGAAATGCTGAAATTGCAAATAAATACATTATTCTTTTTTTTTGCAAAGTGCTTTATTTTACATGGTAACTGGTAATGAAACCCTATTAAAAATTACATTTCGCCGTGATTTCCAAGTCACGTGATTTTTCAAGGTGCCCGGATCTTCTTCTCTGAAACCACAAGGGCTAGAGCTTTGATATTTTACATGTAGCATAATATAGTGGTCCTTTATCAAGTTTACAAATGGTGACCCTGGGGTCAGAATAAGCCCCTCCCCGGGGGTCAAAAGTTTTGCATAGAAATATTAGGAAATATATTTAAAAATCTTCTTTTTTGAAACCACAAGGTTAAAGCTTAGATATTTTGCATGTAAGATCATCTAACAGAGTACACTTTGCCAGTAGATCGATTCAGGCCCTCGTGTTTATCTTGTTTTAAGGGTTATGGCCCTTTGAATATTTTAACAATTGGCCTTGCGTAATGAAAGGCACTGACTTGTTTTGTTCAAATTCCACACACTGGCACTGCCTTGTCAACTTTTATCGGAATACCGATAGAAAACCTTACATTGCTCTTACATTTCGCTATTAAAATTATTTCACTTCATGACCGTCAATCAATTATACATTGTGCTTCCCCAAACGCGCCGACTATCTTTTTTAAAGATATTTCTTGTGTGTATATGAAGTTAGGGAACAATCCATTAGAAACTGTTTGAGAAATGCAAGTAATGAAATTTATTACACAATATTAGAGTGGAGATTTCTAAGTCAAACAAAGGGCAACATTCTGTAATAAATTAGGCAATCAACTATATATGATCTAGAGGGACATACGATCATCAGTTGGTGATGTTGTAGGGTAGAAGTAAATAAGCAAGCTTCCCATGCCTTTTCAATGACCATGGACCATATAGCGTTGTGAAATAGGTCCTTACCTGTTTTATGAGATTAAATTCTGCGTTAAATGCTGAATTTCAAGGGTTATTGAGTCTAAAAAGAATTATATTACAGTACTGTTACGTTACTTCCTTCAATAGCTGCTGTGTGATTCATGAGCTGATTCATCAGATTTTACAACAATAAAACAAATTGATAGCGTTGCTATAGAAACATTAAATAGAAGCATCGAGCACACTTAAATGAACACCATATCGAAATGGAATTCGATATAAAATGATTAATGACATAGACAAATGGCAAATGGTTGTTCTAGTTAGTAAACAAAATAATCAAAAAAGGTTTGATTTCTTCGTTTATCATTAGAATCAATTCAAATAATTAACTTTCAGGTGCTCCTCTGCTTTTTATAATGCAGTGCCTTCTTAAAACGTTAAATAATAAGCAATTGATTTCGCCATTGATAAACGTATAAACTGGATTGGAGACTTACTATAAGCTCCTTCTTTGGGCAGATACCACTATTGATTTGGGGCTTCTGATTGGTTGAAAAAGTATAGGGTCTATTAGGGCATATAGTCAGATTGTAACGTAGATTCTGATTGGATTAAATTACCCAAATCAAAACAAATCCCCATTAAACATCAAACAAATATATTTCCAACATGTTAATTAAGGATATTTTGACTGAATTTTGCATTTTTATGGGTACAATTGTACTGAGAGTATATTTGCAAAAAGTTTTTTTTTAAATTCCATTCTGGCGGTGCCCACCTTCAGTGCAATATTAGATACTTAAAACATTACATAACCCCGAAGAATTTGCTGGTAATTTTTGAGTTTCTCTAAGATAATTATCTTAAAAAAAGTAAGGTTTTACTTCGATGTAGGAATAGGGGTTTTAGGCCAAAAGGCTATAATGAAGGTCTATGGGAAATGCAATAGTGGTATATGACCTCAATATACACCAGCGGGATCCCATGAAATCGCACACTAGAGCAAATGAGAGCGGCCATTCTATACGCGTTAGACACTTGCATTCTTCAAAATAATTAAAAACGAACTAGTTTACCCATTACGATTATTTATTTAACTTTTGGTGTTTTCTTTTTAATCGTTTGCAAGGTTGGATGTAGTTTGTATATATAAAACGGATTTTTGTAGATATTTTACCTCCGAAAATTCGCTTAAGTCAATCAGAACAATCTGCTCCCTTATTTACGACATGATGTTCGGCATTATTTACGACATGATGTTCAGCATTATTTACAAGATGTTCGGCATTATTTATGACATGATGTTCAGCATTATTTACGACATGATGTTCAGCATTATTTACAAGATGTTCAGCATTATTTTCGACATGATGTTCCGCATTATTTACGGCATGATGTTCAGCATTATTTTCGACATGATGTTCCGCATTATTTACGGCATAATGTTCGGCATTATTTACGGCATGATGTTCCGCATTATTTTCGACATGATGTTCCGCATTATTTACGGCATGATGTTCAGCATTATTTACGACATGATGTTCCGCATTATTTACGGCATGATGTTCAGCATTATTTATGACATGATGTTCAGCATTATTTTCGACATGATGTTCCGCATTATTTACGGCATGATGTTCAGCATTATTTTCGACATGATGTTCCGCATTATTTACGGTATGATGTTCGGCATTATTAATGACATGATGCTCAGCATTATTTTCGACATGATGTTCAGCATTATTTACGACTTGGTGTTCAGCATTATTTACAAGATGTTCGGCATTATTTATGACATGATGTTTAGCATTATTTACGACATGATGTTCAGCATTATTTACAAGATGTTCGGCATTATTTATGACTTGGTGTTCAGCATTATTTATGACTTGATGTTCAGCATTATTTACGACATGATGTTCAGCATTAGTTACGACTTGATGTTCAGCATTATTTACGACTTGGATGTTCAGCATTATTTACGAATGATGTTCAGCATTATTTACGACATGATGTTCAGCATTATTTACGACATGGATGTTCAGCATTACCCGTGTTTTGGGTTTTAGGTATTGAATATCAAGCGCATTCTTCGTTAAAATGTTAAATGTGTACCATCTTTTGAAAGAAACTTTTTTAATATGAATAAGGCACTGCCTCATGGCGAGCGTCGGTTTAAGTAAATAACTTATACTTTTACTGCAATCAAAAATTGGTTATAGTTTTGCCCTTCACAAAGGTAGTACCTAGTACTGTGAGTGTAATGGCCCAGTGATGGGCCTTGATTGGAAAATAAAAGTTATTCTATTTTATTCTATTTTAAGCCAGAGAACCAGGCTATTATATCCTATCTTTATTTTTTTAAATAATAAATATAAACGCATTCACTTTTATTTAAACGTAATTAAGCATTAAATCGTGGATTTTGTTGTTTTTGAACAAATTAGATTGTAAAAAAATAAATATGTTGAATTAAAAGGACTGAGTCAGCGAAATAGAAGAGAAGAGTATCGAAAACAAACTTAATTTAAATGTATGTTATATTCAATGTACAAGACCTCGCTTCCCTCGGTGAAATTAGCTGCATAACGTCGCTTCGCTCGATGTAATCTCGGTGTAATTAGCTTTATTTTCCTTCGAATAACACCTCGCTCCGCTCGGCGTTCATGCGAGGTTATAACGACGTGCTAGAAATACGATTCACCTGCACGGTGCACTGTTTTACTTGCACGATGCAACTTTACGGGCAGGTAACTCTAGCGGTTTGACGAAGATTTTTATTGCCTTAGTATGGCAATTTCAGAAAATCAACAACGCGTTAACCGTAAGGCGAGTTTACGCTCGCGATTAACAAAATTATGTTAAATGCGTGTCTTTGTGTGGATATGGATATGTTGGTTTCAGCTGTACTTTTCTTTTGGTATCAAATTTGGGTATTGAAGGTAGTTTAACTTTTATATAAGTAACTTCTTTTGAACCTTCTTTTGAATCAATCTTCATTTTTATTGATGACATTACGTTCAAAACAATGAATTGTTTGTGTAGATGTGATTCTGAGCGGCAATTGAGTAGACTTAATTTTAAGAGGTAGCCCAATTAATACAATTAATATGAAATAGGCACTACCTATGTAACGGGCAAAGCAATTTGATAGCATGTACACTTTTTACCCATCTCTATTTTAAGGGTCAGAACTAACTAAATTCGATCAGATCTTAATCTTAAAGTCAGGAAATACTTATAGATAGATCTTTGCACAAATATGTAAATAAATATATTTGTAAGGCCTAATAAAATAATACCCTTGTTTACTGCAACAATAAGTAGTGGGTAGGAAGGTCAGCTTTTTGTTTTATTTTGTATCTTAAATGACTTTAAACTTGAGAACAATAAGATACGGATAGATCTGAGTGCAGACTATATTTGATCTTTTCCTTTACACAGAAAATATGCGCAAGCGTTTCTGGTGCAGTTTTTGTGTGAGTCAGTGTATTTCAATTTTCGGGGGCTAACAAACTGAACAGTTTTCGGAAAAAAATAGACTCGTTTTATTCTCATAATTCGGCAGCGTTTTAAAGGAGGTGGTCCGGTCACGGTGAACACATGTTTATTTGTAATCCGAGCCTTCTCTGAACCACTGTAGATAATCTCAAAGAATCTCAAAGAATCTAGCAACATGTTTATTATTTATTCTAGCATGTCCAACGGAATGTAAGTGTATACATAAAATTGAAATATATCAAGGCTCTGTTTGTTGGCATAAAAACCCATATGATGTTTTTTCTATGTTTAATGAATGAGACTCATAGGTAGACTCATAGGTAGTGGTAGGTAGGTAGTCGAGGCCATTTAACTCTTTTTCGCAGCGGTCCGTATAAGGCCACTTCCCCACCCAAATTACTTTGAAAATCATGCAGTTTTCCCCATTTTTTAAACTTAACTCTGAAAATGTCATTTCCCAGTCATGGATCTTTCCCACATTCTAGGCCAAAATGCTCCTTTCCAGACCTCAGGCTTTTTTAACCTATTTAACAGGGGCCGAAATTCGCCCAACCCCAAATGCAAAAACCTCTATTTTTTCCCTTTTCCCAATTTATGGGTAAAAAATTCCCATTAAAAAAATATATGTATATATATATATATATATATATTATTTATTTTTTTGGTAATTAAGTGACATACTTTACATAGTTTGTATGTTAAAATAACTCAGTTCTAAAACCTAATCAATATTTTACCTAAAACTACATTTTAATGATATTTCCCCTTAAAAAAACATTTCCCAAAACATCGAAAATCATTTTTTTTTCCCAATTTGGACAGTCTCGTGCTTATTTTCCCCAAATTCAGCAGGCCTAGGCCTTTTCCCGATTTCCTTGAAAAAAAGCCCTGGACATAGTAAAAGGCTGTGGTGGTGTTGAGGAAGGGGAGGGGCAAGTTTTTTCCCCTCTCTTTAACTGTTATAAGTGAAATTTATTTTTTGTTATCTGTTTAGTGTTGTTGAGGGAATGTAGGGCCACAGCCAAACTATCTTTATTATTGAGAGTTCTGAAAAAAAATGAATAAAGGTGAACGAATTTTCAAAATCGGATGATAAACAAAGAAGTTATGATTATTTGAAGGTTCTGTTGAAACGGATATGGAAGCCGCCATTTTGAGAGCTATGACATCACAGTTCTATTGACCATATATGGAATATTTATAAATATGAAAAATTACTGATTAATAGGAAAAAATGACAGCTACTTTATGAAAAATATGTATCATTCATACGTGACTTAATGGCAATAATACTTTATAAGTAAAGGATTTTGCATTCATTTGCAGCGACTTTCTTTGCTTTAAATGATTTTGATCAATATTCCATATATGGTAAATTGGAACTATGACGTCATAGTTCTAAAAATGGCGGCTCCCATATTCGTTTTAGAACAACTTTTAAATGGTTATATCTTTTTTGTGTATCGTCCGATTTTGATAATTCTTTCACCTTTTCCCAAGTGTTTCAGAACTCTCAATAATAAAGCTTGTTTGGCTGTGGCGCTACATTCCCTTTAATTAATCTTTGTTACCTGTTATTATCAAATTCTTACTCCAGTCCCCATCCATTCCATACACAATTAATCATTCATTGTATCAAAGTACTTTGGCCGTTATTTAGTCAGTGCCTGTGTTATATTAAAACATTATTGTTACATTTTTAACTTGCGATTAAGGTAAACATATGTGTAAATTTGTCTAGCCTTTTCCTTATTTTATGTAGGATCTCTTTACTGGAAACACATATTTTGTTCTATCATATACTAAAATAAACTCTTCTAACTGAAATAAACTCTTCTTAATCACAATTGCTGGTATCATATTTTGTTATTAGGGTCGAAATTCGACCCATTCTGTCTCAAAAATTTATTTTATTGCAGTAAACCTCACCTACTTGGAACCCATTTAAAATTCGATGGAGAACCCGGAAATCTCGCCGTGTTTTGAACCTGTCCTTTTTAAACAGTCAAGAGATTAGTCTCCCTTTATTATAAGTACACATTTGTTTTTTCTCGAGGTTTTGTGAATGTGAATTTTAGAAAAGCTAACAAGAAATTTGCAACATAGCTGCGTTAATTTGTTTGTTTATTAAACGAAAACATTGCACAGCAAGGTCACTTAATTCGTATTTTCCGTAAAAATAGCGGAGAAAAAGGCCTGTGACATGTAATAGTCGCACGTCGTAGAGAACGCTAACGCGCTATGGAAACTTTCTTTACGACGTGTGAAACTTACGACCTATACCGATTACGACGTGCGAAACGTACGATCTAAACCGATCACAGACGCTTCAAAATTGAAGCGCTTCAGAGTCCTAGAAATTATGAAAAACATATAGAAAACTACTGGGTACTTCATAAAAATGTAAACATTCTTCAAAATTAATTATTTCTGTTAACAATGGAACGCCGGTAAGTTACTTTTGGCTTTCAACTGTTAATCACGTCTGCGTGACTTCACCGTGAGACAGGAAGCTGGTCAAAAATGCGACCGGAAGTTTCAAAATGGCGTCGTCCGCGTCGTCTGCCATCTTGGAGACAAAATTCAAGTTTGACGCACTACGAAAATGAAAATTAGTAGCGTTGGTTAGTAAGTGAGTAACATATTCATTCAAATGCATACATGTACATACGTGTAACCTATAGTCGGGCTTCGCCCGACCTGCCTTCCAGGTCGAGCTTTGCCCGTAATAATCTTTCCTGAAGCCCTCTACACGTTTATAGTAACAAAGCGAGAATAACAATACAATAAATGGAAATAACAATATGGGACGACAATAGGGTAAGAGGGAGGTTTGGTCCACTGTAGAACCTGGTTTAAATCCCTCCCCCACCCAAAGCGGCCTTTCTTGCCACTGACCGTTCCAAGGCGGTAGCCCTATTGTCAACCCGTGTGTGTTTGTGATGTCTTATTTTGCATTGTATTTATAATTATATATAACTGTTCTTTGTTTATTTGTGTGTTTGTGGTTGACTGTCGTCCACGAATGCTACTTTTCCAGTTCGATTTTTATATCTACTTTGATTAAAGTTTTTATACGATCTGAATTGTCAAGTGGGCATTATTTTAAATAAACTCATTAATCTCATTTTTTCGTGTGCAGCATATCGGGTAGTGACCACTATGCCCTAAACATGACACAGACGTACAAACATTATTGTCACGTATATACGTGCTCTATTCGTGCTTTTTAAAAGGCGTATCAATGACAGAATAAAATTTCAACCTATCATATTTTATATCATCAATGATTATAGTTTCCTTTTCCTCTAATAATATGTTTTCTGCCATGTTTTCAGCATGTTCTTTTCATGTAGTTTTACGTCAGGGTGTTTAAAAGCAGACCCAACAATAAATGATTTGCTTTTATTTTGTTGCTCCTCAGTCCAAGTTTTTGCAATTTATTCCGTCTTGAATATGCAATAAGAAACCATTTCCCCACGTTTTAGACTATCCCTGCGAAATGGAACTAGAAAACCGCGTTTATGAAAAGCTTCAGTTTTGTGATCACTTGCAAACTTCGTTCCACTAACACGTTATACATGTATATGGTTGTGCGGTGAGCATGACATCATTTGTATTCGATCTAATGTTTGAAGATAATCATTGAACATTCAAGTGTCTAATGTTACGACACTAAGTCTAATGTTACGACACTAAGTTTAATTTGGTGTAGGTTGTATTTGTTCAAGTGAACGTAGTAGCATTTGATTAATATGATACGTATTACAAATACAAACGAAAACATACCAAGTTATACAAATGCTATTTAGAATAGTAAAACGGTTAGGGCCAATGTCATATTGATTCGAACACTCATCTTGTTTGTGTCTAACCATTTTATAACTATATCAATGTCCTTGAACACCTTAAAAGTTCTAAGGCCATGTTTTTTTCATGAACATGTTTATATTTATTTAAATCGAAATCAATACACAACAATAAATATTTACAATTCACACATTGCTGCAGTATCTGTGAAAAGCGAGAATAAGATTTTATTTGATGACGTAGAAAACTTTAAACAGGTAAATTAATCCACAGGTAAATGTATTTATCAATTATGTGGCATTAATTGTGAAGCTATACAATTCAGATTTACCTCATTTCCCCGTGCAGTAAAAGTAGTATCTACATCATGCAAATAATAATTTTTTTACTACAACTTAGTAGCGGTTTTCAATATATGTTTCTCTCCGGGACTATCTAGAAATGTTCAAGAAATGTTCATATGATGCTTAAGAGTTAAATTTGTTAATTGATAATTACTACAAAAAGCGTGGCCATTCATCTTTAAGTTGTCGTCCGCACTCATCCAGAAAGATATTCACCACGCGAGAAAGAGCGATCTGGGCGAGAACATGCATGTTATAGAAACAATTATTTGTTTGCAACGAAGCAAATTATGCGTTTCAACCAAACCCGCATAGAACAAGCGATAATGAGTATAAAAGAAGAAATTTGGAAATCGTCGAATACGATCAATACGAAAAATATTGAAGTCCCGGTTTGATTGAGACTTTTCGTGAAAAACTCCTGCTACCATTCATGCCTGCTAGCCCCGGGTTGAGCAGAAATCAATATTTAAAATTTCAATAGTACGAACATTTTAGCCATCCCGAAGATGGTATGCATGAAGACGATGAACATGGAACCACCAATGAGGTATTTTCATACCATTCATGTCCATCGGCGTGTGGTTCCAGCTTATAACAAAATGCTATACGAGAAAACAATGGGCGAAATAAATAAAATAGATTTTAGTTGGGAGTTTGCGTATCATAACTAACAGTCAAAATACAAAATTAAAACAACATACACTAAGGGTGATTAAACAATATTCAGAACCTTTAACGGCTGGAGTAGTGGAACCACCTATTCGAAATTAAAGTCAGCAAACAGAGCGTTTGAGAATGTACCACCGATATATATAAATATCGAGTCAGCGATCTCCAAAGATCGGAATGAATAACAATTCTAATTGAAAGCACGGAGAGACGTTTTACTGCCGCCACACTGCCGAATCCACACAAAGCAAATGGCCAGCATGTATTAGCATATCGATTTACGTTTTGCAAAATACTCTGCCAAGACAGGTCCAATATATTCTGAAATTCTTGACATTTTCAGCTCTTAGAGTGGACATACGAGAATGTTTTCACTAGCTTATTCTTACTTATGTCACGTTCGTTGGAAATAAATTCAGAACGCCCACCAACTCACAAAAGACTTTACAATCGCAAACATAAGTCTGCAAGTATATACATATCCAACAGTAATTCATGACGGTATTCAGTACAATTTCAAAAAGATAAACAAGCTTAAAAATAGATATAAAAGTCGAACAGGAAATGCCAGCCAAAAATTCGCATCGAAACAAACAATAATTACAAAAATGAATAATAGGCAAGATATGACATCACAGGTAAAAGAGGCTGACAATAGGGCTACCGCCTTTGAATACTGCCGCTGGGGGTATAAACCAGGTTCTAGGGTGCACCAAACCTCACTCTTACCCAATGTTCATCCTAAGTCTGATGATTACATGTATATGCTGTTCAGTAATATTATCGTTGTTTAAACTTTAGATTATTTACTTGAACGCAAGGCGTCCGATATCAAGTACATACAAAAGTCAAATAAGAAATGTAGCATTCGCAGATCTCAGTCATCCAAAAAACACGCGTTCAAAACAAATACAAATTACAGGGATATATAGAAGCTACACCACAAATTAAAAAGGGTTGACAGCAGTGTATCGCACCGGAACAGTCAGTGGCAGAAACGCAAGCCGAGATGTAAGTCTTTACATAGCAGTTATTGAATAAAGAGGTATTCGCAAATATTACGCGCCTCCACGTATGTTTAGAGGAAGAATTTATGATACAATTATTATTATTATCACAATGTTTATCCAACTGTGATCATTTGGAAAGTCTGTCAGCACCAGCGACGTTGAAAGATTTAATCAAATATTACTTATCCAACTGTGATCATTTGGAAAGTCTGTCAGCACCAGCGACGTTAAAAGATTTAATCAAATATTACGATCAATGAAGCAGACAAATCAAATATGACAGTCAAAGAAGCAGACACTTTTGCTGCAATAATGAGGTTCGGTGAAACTATCCCACTACTGCGATATGCGACATTTGCATTTATCTGGCATGGTAAGAATTTTTGTTGTTGTTAATTTTTATCGAAAACGGTTTATTATAAATGTTTTTGTTTTTTAAAACGTAAGCAGTATACTTTATTCCGGTTGTATCCGTTATTTTCACTAACTGGTTACGGAACTAGTTGAGGGCAAATCCGATCTCAACTGAGATTTCTTTTAAAAACAGCAGACAGTCTTTATAATAGTCTTGATCATCGTCGACCTTGATTGCAAATACAAAAGTCTTGACCCTTTGTTCAGAAAACAAATTGAAGCCGGAAGCACGTAATTATTATTTTTTATTAAAGTATTTCGACTACCCATATTTAGTTCGTCGATATAATGAGGAAGTTTCCCTCTTTGTTTATTGATTAATCTATTGTTTTTCTGCCGTTCTGTAAACCTGGATAGAAGGTGCGTCTGTATAAACCAATCAGAAACAATACCAGAATCCGGTATTCTTAAAGAATTGTTCTAGACGTTTGTCTTGACCATAAGCAAGCGTCGCAGATGATCTAGATTATCTTTATATACTTAGTGGTTAATATATGGCCATGGTGTGACTTTTGTCGATAATCAATTCAATTTCTTTTATTCCAAGATTTTACATGTGTAAAACAGCAATGGATATAATATATAATGCAAGTTCAACTGTAAATGGTAATCGTTATGACAAATAAAGGTGGTATTACAGCGAGAGAAAATGATGATAGTGCAGAGCAGAACTCATAGTTGTCTTAATTACCATGCACAAGGTGTACCGTTATCGACCAAAGGCACACAAAGGCCGTATATTTTCCTTTGTATTACATACCTTACTATAAATGGAGAAGCAGAACACGAACAAAACGGTACAAACATTCAACTAGCCTAAGATGCAAACACTTTTGCAAATAAATGAATAATGTTAAATTAATAAATCATTTTTTATGCTTTGTCTGTTTCTAAAAACTACGTTTGTCACTATAATGTTTTATTTCGACATTATAAAATTTGTTTGAAATCAATATTAACTGGGCAGTGAGATTGTAGTTGAGATTTCAACGTTCCATTATAGCTCTCCATCATGACACTATTAATGTTTGATGGCGTTGAAATACCGTATTTGATAAAGACGATATTGGATGTTCATATTTAAAGGGGTTGATGCACTATTTTCAAACAATATTTATTTAAAAGGTCTCTGACAACTTTAAAAATAGTTGAACGAATTTTCAAAATGCCATGAAAAATAAAGAAGATATGGCCAATTGAAAATTTAAAAGAACATGAATGGAGGCGGCCATCTTGGAATGATGACGTCATCACGCCTTTTTACTATATATGGTATATTGACAAATTATGTTGTAAAGCAAAGAAAATCACTGCAAATTGATAAAGAAAAAATATATACATATATAAAATGTATAAACTGTATGTTTATTTTTCATTTCTAACGTCTTTCGTAGCTTTAAACGACATTTAATCAGATGCCATATATGGTAAAAAAAGGCACGATGACGTCATCGTTCACAAATTTGTGTTTCTTTGCTCATTTTCAATAGTACATAACTTTTTTATTTTACATGGCATTTTGATAATTATTTCAGCTTTGTTCAAGGTTTTCAGTGCCCTTTGAAACAAACGATGTTTTAAAATAGTGCATCAACCCCTTTAATTACGTTTAATAGTCATACAGGCTATTATCTGAAAATAGCCGTATAACAAACTGTGATCAATTATTTATTCAGAATAGTATGTGTCACAACATTCCTTGCTATATCTTGTGTAATGGTTTCGGATTTTGGCTCTGCTCACTGGGTCCCACTGGGGGTGGGGTGGGATGTGTGTGGGTGTGTGGGGGTGGTGATGGCTAAAGGTAAGCGGGTCAAAATTCACAAAAAAAATACTCATCTTGTCCAGATATGAATGATTGCGATTCTAGTATGGTATGTTTTATTCGGCTGTTGCATAATGCGCACACTAGTAACATTATTTGTTAATAGCGATCCAGTCAAATAATATGCAATATATACGCCGAATAAACAGAATCTCCCGAGTATTGAAACGATCGGATTCCAGTATTTCAACAAATCATTCGCAACATCTCGAATATCCATGGAATCGTATGATTCCGAAGAACGACGGAATAGGTTGACAAACCAATCGATTTCTTAACTACTGGATCACTGGCAAAGAGTTGTAAATTATGATATTTTGTTTATGATAAAGATGCATAATTCAAGGTTGTATTCGTGCTATATGAAGAAGAACTTTATTGACTTAAACTATTACATAGTTTTTCATCATATAAACATATAATTTAAACACAATAACAAGATTAGAACAGGTTCATTAATTTATGAAAAAAAGGGGAAAAAAGAGATATAAGATGAAACAAATAAATATATATTGGAATCAAAATCTAATATCTAATACGGTACACTAGAACTATTGTATTATAGTGAGGATGAACGAGATTATAAGTTATTTATCATGGTACGTCTTAAAGAGAATGCTTCTGAGATGTAATTGCTAAAATTGATAACATCTTTTTTGTTTGTTCGACTGAAGGAGAGCAATGAATTTAAACATACTAGGCCAATGGCTATAATATCGTTTTATATATTTACTTCTAATTGAATTATGAACAGGACATATTAACGCAAAATGGAACTCGTCCTCTATATCATTAGTGTTACATATTTGACATATCCGTTCATGTCTTTCTAACCTTTCACGAGAATACCTCCCTGTCTCGATCCTTGAACTATGAGAGGACAAGCGTAATCTTACAACACTGCGATCGCTTCTGGTATGCAATACATCTAGATAATTATCATATTCAAAATGGTGTTCAACAGATTTGTACAGAGTTAACATATATGCACATTGTTAGATACATTTGATTTACAAGACCAATACATCAGTAATGACTTTTTACGAGATGTTAATTCTCTGCCGAGCAAACATGTTACAAAGAAGAATGTGAATACATTATCGCTAAAGAAACACATTTATGGCGCGAAAAACAAGACAATTGAGAAATAACAGAAACTGTAGCAACATAACGATTTAAAAATGTTTTTAACATTGGTTAATTTCACCTTCTTATTTTTTCTCTTTTTTTTACTCCGCGTGCGTCCAATGTTAACCAATCAAATGCATGATCATGATATTTTATATAACGCAGAGTTTAAAAACAAGAAATATCTTTAAAAAAGATAGTCGGCGCGTTTGGGGAAGCACAATGTATAAGTGATTGATGGTCATGAAGAAAAATAATGTTTTTAAATATATTTTCTATTATTTCTATGTAAAGCTTTTGACCCCCATTGGGGGGCTTATTCTGAACCCAGGGTCACCATTTGTACAACTTGGTAAAGGACCACTATATGATGCTACATGCTAAACATCAAACCTGTAGTCCTTGTGGTTTCAGAGAAGAAGATTTTTAAATGTATTTTCTCTATATTACTATATAAAACTTTTGACACCCCCACCCGGGTGGGGCTAATACTGACCCCAGGGTCACCATTTGTACACAATTGGTAAAGGACCACTAGATGTTGCTACATGCAAAATATCAAAGCTGCAGCCCTTGTGGTTTCAGAGAAGAATATTTTGGTCACCATTTGTACAAACTTGGTAGAGGACCACTAGGTGATGATATATACATAATATCTAACCTCTAGCCCTTGTGGTTTTGGAGAAGAACACATCCGGGCACCTTGAAAAATCACGTGACTAGGAAATCACGGCGATATGTTATTTTTAATAGGGTTTCATTACCAGTTACCATGTAAAATTAACACACTTTGCAAGAAAACAGAATAATTTATTTGCAATTTCAGCACTTCTATTCCTTTCTTCATCTTTTCCGGTCACGATTGAAGTACAGAGTAACTAATCACCTAACGATATACCATTTATCAACAACTACACTCTATAAACAAATCTACTAATTTCCTTTGGCCTTGTCAGACACATTTAGCCAATCGGGATTCAGTTTAATAAACACTGTAGGCTTTCATAATTTCTGTTTCGCTTTCAAATCGAGTTTTGATAGGCTTACACAGACAAACCTCCTGCGAGGCCAAAAACCAGCTTAAACGGCTGGCGCCGAATAAAGTGTTCTACTTATCTCAGATATCAGGAAACGTGATCATCAGTTTACGGAGATATAACAATCAAATATATATGCGTTAAATGCGATAAAGAAAATTCTATAGTTGATTGATTTGCGCATAATGGGAAGTGCGTAGCCAAGTCTAATTTCCGATCTTTATTAATTCGAAATTGAATCATATCTAAACAGATATTGATTATACACGGAGAACATCTGAGTGATCTATTAGAGGATTTCGTCGCATATCAAGTCAAAGTGTGTATGGAAAAATGAATTACAACATTATCGCATGATGAGATTATTTTCCTTTAACTTTAACAGTCTGTTATTTTTCCATTAAATTGCAAAAATAATGCCCCGATATTATGCTTACTGTTTGCACACATGTAGAGTAAACAAACATTTTAAAAAAAAACACACGAATTAAAAAATAGACTATAACACATTTGCAACATGTAAAACAGTCAAGTAATGAATTTTAAAAAAGCTGCCAAAATAACCTTCCTTTCGGAGTTGTTTCAATGGTCATATCTATAAATTTACAACAAACCCTATGGGAAAGATCTGTCATTTATTTTCCTTGCTTCGACAACGAAACTGAAAGAAAACATTTCTATTAAATAAGCAGGATATCTCTTAATGAGGGTGGTTTAGAGAGGCGCAGGGATGAAGGGACGGGGCCTGATCAGAATGTGATATTTTAGAAAAGAACGACAACAATAAGTCTCATCATGAACAGCCGTCCCCGATTGAGCATAGAAATACATCGCTTGTGTCAATGGATGTTTGACGCATCAGACATGTAAACAACCGATGACGCCGTCCAATAAAATGGAAGTACTCGGAGAATTGAAACTAGTTGACACCTCCCACTCGTCCCGGTTTCAAGTCTCATGTGACCAAAATCGATATCTCAACATACCACTGAATACATGTACTTATAAATTCTCCCCTTTTCGCTATTGGATGCGAAACTAACTTCTCGGGCGTCCTCAGCAGTGTTGGAAGTAATTAATATCAAAAGAGCATATTCAAGTCCAATTTATTAGAAATAAGCTGAAGCTACCGTAAGTGCATGAAATAAAATAAATCCTATGATCGACATTCTCGCTTGACAGAGTTGTGTAAACCGTGCGGACAATTTAACTCGGGAGATGTGAGAATGGTAATCGGCCACTAAAAATTAATCATTGTGCGAATTTGTCGTGAACCATTAAGCATCGTTCACTGCGCTAAATATTGTGTTATTTTCATTGCAAGACTGCGTTAGACCTTTTAAGCACATTCAAAAAACAATGATGTAGACTACACACATTTACTTGTTGTGTGTAAAGATCGCTTGCTACTGTGGTAACAATGGGTCGACGAATCGGTGACTGGAGTGACAACTGCTCATTATATATTCACACTCTTGTTTACATTTAGCGAGGAATGGGGCGGAGTTGAACACACGACGACATTGCGTTAGTATGAATGTAATTAACATGACGCCAGTTCTTAGATATCTCCGCCCTATTGTTGATTGCGGATTGACAATAGGTTATATTATATAATGCAATTGCACGTGCTTTATTATACTGTTGCACGTGGTATTGTTTGTCGGAGGTATAGTATTGGTTTGATTGGTTAAAATGGATAAATGATTGACAACTGGCGACATGTTAATTCCATGCTCAGTCGTGAACACCTGTATAATGGGAATTTGTACCATTGCGCAAGAACTCGTATTCGCCGACTAGGGGAAATTGGTGCAGCATATACCATTTTGCTTCTCACATCACATTTAGTCGGATGAATTCACTGCTACCTCATTAGGTCTAATGGAAAGTGCATTTGCTGCATTCCCAAATAATCACAACTTATTATTTGTATTTTCAGCAGTATTTTAATATCAGGAAGTACACTTCGTTCACGATACGTAATTCAATATGTCATATGCCATGCACAAATTGAGAGTTTCAGTTAAGTGCTGTCTGCTGTCTGTAAAGAGGTATCGATCAAAATCAAAGACATTTCCGAAACCATTCAGTAAATATATTGCATACCATACTAATAGTCAACTAACGTGATATGGCACACTGTTAGAGTTTATAATTAAAAGTGGAAAATATTCTTAACGTGGCAGATGGTCGTTGATGTCACATGTATGCATTGGTGGAATAATTTCACCGTGCTTAATCAATAAAGAAATACATAAGTGAATTCTTGAGTGCACTTTGATATTTGTCAATCAATCAATCAATCAATCAATCAATCAATCAATCAATCAATCAATCAATCAATCAATCAATCAATCAATCAATCAATCAATCAATCAATCAATCAATACGTCTCTTAACATCGTAAACACTTACATGTTTGCCAAATGGTTCTTTGCCTCTACAACTAGAATTGTTGAAGTGTAACAAAATCTTTTGCAACATAAACTCACTGTTAATAAAACACAGATGAAAACGCTATACATAATAATACGATTGCTGAAACAATGCGATTAATTTATGTTTTATCCAATGAACATGGAATTAGTATCATCAACGTTAACATTTTCGTTTTATTGGCTGCATAATCTAAGTTAATGAACAAGAGCTAAAGAACCAATATAGATATTTCCGAAGTTTGAAGTTTGGTGCACCCTATATTCTAGTTTAACAACCCCCACACCCCGCCCACCACCCCCAGCGGCATTGTTTTCGATACAGACCGTTCCAAGCCAGTAGTACTATTCTCAAACGGCGTGTGTGTGTGTTTGTCTTGCCTCTTATTAACATTGTAAGCGCTGTTTATGTTAATGCATTTGTTTTGGTTGATTATTCTGTGAAAGCTATATTTCCTGTTCGACATTTATGACTACTTTATTAATCCTTTTACGTGGAAAAAACTATCCACCCTCTAAAATGCAGGTATAACATGTCAATCTGGTAAAAATAATATAAACTGGAGGAGTAAACATTTTTTCTTTGTAGTTTGACTCAATAAATCCGAGTCTGCTTCTTTCCTCTGTTGTTTGTGTTTGTTGCTTCCAAGCATTCCAGTTTCAGTATTTATTGACATTCACACTAGCCTTTGTTTAGAGCTGTGTGGCGCTGTAAAATATCGCCCCGACTACAAGACTTACTGGTCCTTTGGGATCATCAAGCCCACTATTTGTGGCTTTAAAGTAGAATACCTCTTAAGCCGGTGCTAGGAGGCGTGAGAGGTGTTTCAAATTATATTACCTCTCATGAACAGACTCAATAAAACCGACTCAGTTAATTTAATCTCTTGTTTGTGTTTGTTGCTTCCAAGGGATCTCCTTTTCAGTATTTATTTTTACTATTAGACATTGTTCAAAAGGTCGAACAAGTAAAGCATACACAAAACACAGCCATCGGAAAACATTCATTTTGAACAGCAAGTACATTGGTTACATATTTATTTAAAAGTAGTGTCAGACATCATAAACGCAAACTATTTGGCAATAAGTTGTGTACCGCCTTGAAATTGTCTGCGCCACAAAAAGGCTGCTAGTTTGGTGGGGGTTAAATCGGGTTCCAGGGTGCACCAAACACACCCTTACCCTTTATACCAGGCCATCTAATATAGATATAAAAATCGAACAGGAAAAATAGCATTCAAGGGCGACAGTTAACCACAAACACAAACAGAAACAAAGAACAACCATATATAAAAATGAATAAAAGACAAAATTTCACAAACACACAAGTTTGACAATAGGGCTACCGCCTTGGAACGGTCAGTGTCAAAAAAGGCCGCTGGGGGTTTCAACTAAGCAGCATTAATAGGCTAGCCGATAATAGTATAAAACAGAGATGATTATGTATAAATGAATATAAAATTGAAAACCTAGTAGGTCACCAAGAAAATATTGAATTAATTGGCATAAAAAAGTATGACATGAGACATTTGGAAATCGTCGAACATGATAAATACAAAAAATATTGCAGTCTCGGTTTGACTGAGACAGTTCATGAACGGTAGTGAAAAGTGCTTGCTACCGTTCACGCCCTATAGCCCGGGTTGAGCAGAACTCAATATTTAAAATGCCATTAGTACAGACATTTGAGCCATTCCGAAGATGGAATGCATATGACAGTGAACATGGAACCTTTAATGCGGCACCATTCCATGACCAGCGGCGTATTGTCTCAGTTTCTAACAACACGCGTTGCCCTAAACGAGAAAACAATGGGCGAAATAAACAAAATGGAATTTAGCTGGGAGCAGAGGTTATGAAACCTCCGTATCACAGGTAACAGTCAAAAGACTAAGTTAAACAGCAGGTAACATATTCTAAGGGTGACTAAACAATACCCAAAACCTTTAAAGGCTGGTGTAGTGGAGCCACCTATTCGAAATTCAAGTAAAAAACAACAACAATATTTGAGAATGTACCACCGATATCTGTAAATATCGGCCTCAGCGATCTCCAAAGATCGGAATAAATAACAGTTCTGATTGCAAGAACGGGGAGGCCTTTTACAGCCGACATAACAAACGGATGAAATGATAAGATTGGTATAACATGATTGAAGACACACTTCAAACCATTATATTCTGATAAAAACCGTCAATACCACTAAAAATTCCGTCGTTATCGTTTCTATATTAGACATTTCTCATAAAGATCGTCCATATACTGATTCAGTACGTCGTTACCGATTCTGTAGGAGATATTACGAATATTTAGTACTTCATTACTGTTTCTGTATCAGACATTTCTTATAAAAGCCGTCCATACAATGATTCAATACGTCGTTACCGTTTCTATGTTAGCCATTTCCCATAAAGATCGGCAATACTCGTATCTGTAAATCATTACTGTTTCTGTGTTAGACTTTTACTTTAGAAAGATCACCAATACCTATATTGTTTCTGCTTAAGCAGTTTAAAGCTCTACTTAACAGCATAGATACTGGACTATCCTATTAACAATGAGCGCAAAGTTAGAACCGTACAACTGGCACGGTATCGTTAGTCTACGTCCAATATATACATTAAATAAATACTGAAAAGGAAATCCTTGAAAGCAAAAAAAAGAGCAAAATATAGAGAAAAGTAGCAGACTCGGTTAAATTGAGTCCTACTTTAAAGTCACAACGATTGGGCCTGAAGATCCTAAAGGCCCAGTAAGTAATATCACTACTGATTTGTAGTCTGGGCGACCTTCTACAGCCGCCACACAGCACTAAACAGCGCTAGTGTGAATGTCAATAAATACCAAAATACCAAAAATGTCAATAAAGTTTACTAGCATTCTACAAAGAAACACGAACACATGTATGCAGTCTGACAAATGTTAACCTGGTTTAAACCTCCACCAGCCTTTTTACAACTGACCGTTCCAAGTCGATAGCCATATTGTTAACCCGTTTGTGTTTGTGACTTACCACATCACCTTATCAAAGACAAGCTTGTTGCTCTTTTTCAAAAAACATTCGCCGGGGAAAACACTACATGTTTGGCCTGTAATAATACTAAAGCGTTTTTTACTAACGGCAGTTTAGACAATAACACTATGTGGACTTGCCAAGAAGTTTGTGAAGCACTCGTCTTCCTATTAGATACTATTTTCGCCATGTATGGAACGACCGTTTATAGACAAATTGTTGGTATCCCTATGGGTACGAACTGTGCACTCTTTGTCGCAGATTTGTTTTATATTGCTATGAAAGAGTATCAGTGTTTTTTAGTAACGCGCGAGCATTTGCTGCATCCACACTAATGAGTATGTTCCATGCAGATACAAAGTATATTATAAACAATTTATTTCAGGTAGGCAGTTAAACGTTGTTAAGACCGACGAGCCTGTTAAAATCAAGAAAGTGGCATATATGTATATTCAAGATTTTTTTTTATCCGAAATGTTTCTATACCATTTTGACCTATGTAAGATCACCAGAATGCGTTCAGAGCATCTTTTGGCTGTTAGACCAAAACCTGTTCGTATAATGAGTTTGTTAATATTAAGGCCAGTTATTGTTGCCGTAGTGTGACCATGGGGTGGTTGTACTTCTCAAGACAACAGACACGTTTTATACTAACGATTGTGAATGCGAACTCTGTTACTATACAAATAACAGCCTGATCCGGCCAGACGAAACATCATCCTATTGTTATCGTTGCCGATGCGTCGAATTGGGAGTTACCAACTCTTTATTCTTTTTTATGTATTTTCAATTACGGTTATTCTTAAGTACCCGTGAATAAATTTAGACTTTTAATCGGCAGATATGCATAATTTTATAACTCAACACATGGATAGTGTTTGAAGCACGGTCTGATAGTGAACCTTGGCGTTTGAGTTTCTTGAAATATCTGCTAATAGTAGAAAGTGAAAACGACCAGACATAATTAACGGTAATGATCCATGTAGCTGATTGACACCCACTCTACACAACTGATACAGGTATATTCAGCGCAATTTATCACGAGAAACATATTCACCCAAATGATGATGTTCACGATGCTGCAAGTAATACATACTAATAAGGGAGATCCAAGTAATACATACTGATAAGGGATATCCAAGTAATACCTACTGATAAGGGAGATCCAAGTAATACATACTGATAAGGGAGATCCAAGTAATGCATGCTGATAAGGGAGATCCAAGTAATACGTACTGATAAGGGAGATCCAAGTAATACATACTGATAAGGGAACTCCAAGTAATGCATGCTGATAAGGGAGATCCAAGTAATACGTACTGATAAGGGAGATCCAAGTAATACATACTGATAAGGGAGATCCAAGTAATACGTACTGATAAGGGAGATCCAAGTACTATATACTGATAAGGGGTAATACCTACTGATAAGGGAGATCCAAGTAATACATACTGGTAAGGGAGATCCAAGTAATACCTACTGATAAGGGAGATCCAAGTAATACCTACTGATAAGGGAGATCCAAGTAATACATACTGGTAAGGGAGATCCAAGTAATACATACTGATAAGGGGTAATACCTACTGATAAGGGAGATCCAAGTAATGCATGCTGATAAGGGAGATCCAAGTAATACATACTGGTAAGGGAGATCCAAGTAATACATACTTATAAGGGAGATCCAAGTAATACATACTGATAAGGGAGATCCAAGTAATACATACTGATAAGGGAGATCCAAGTAATACATACTGATAAGGGAGATCCAAGTAATACCTACTGATAAGGGAGATCCAAGTAATACGTACTGATAAGGGAGATCCAAGTAATACATACTGATAAGGGAGATCCAAGTAATACATACTGATAAGGGAGATCCAAGTAATACATACTGATAAGGGAGATCCAAGTAATACGTACGGATAAGGGAGATCCAAGTAATGCGTACTGATAAGGGAGATCCAAGTAATACATACTGATAAGGGAGATCCAAGTAATACATACTGATAAGGGAGATCCAAGTAATACATGCTGATAAGGGAGATCCAAGTAATACATAATGATAAGGGAGATCCAAGTAATACATAGTGATAAGGGATATCCAAGTAATACATACTGATCAGGGAGATCCAAGTAATACATACTGATAAGGGAGATCCAAGTAATACATACTGATAAGGGAGATCCAAGTACTACATACTGATAAGGGAGATCCAAGTAATACATACTGGTAAGGGAGATCCAAGTAATACATACTGATAAGGGAGATCCAAGTAATACATACTGATAAGGGAGATCCAAGTAATACATGCTGATAAGGGAGATCCAAGTAATACATACTGATAAGGGAGATCCAAGTAATACATACTGATAAGGGAGATCCAAGTAATACATGCTGATAAGGGAGATCCAAGTAATACGTACTGGTAAGGGAGATCCAAGTAATACATACTGATAAGGGAGATCCAAGTTATACATACTGATAAGGGAGATCCAAGTAATACTAGTCTACTGGTAAGGGAGATCCAAGTAATACGTACTGGTAAGGGAGATCCAAGTAATACATACTGATAAGGGAGATTCAAGTAATACATACTGATAAGGGAGATCCAAGTAATACATACTGATAAGGGAGATCCAAGTAATACTAGTCTACTGGTAAGGGAGATCCAAGTAATACGTACTGATAAGGGAGATCCAAGTAATACATACTGATAAGGGAGAACCTTTAGAAGCAACTAACACAACCAAGAGAATAAAGTAGCAGACTCGGTTTTATTTAGGCTGTTCATGAGAGGTAATGTAGAAGCAACACCTCTCACGCCCCAATCACCGGCTTAATCGGTATTCTACCTCAAAGCCACCTATATTGGGCTCGTTGATCCCAAAATACCAGTAAAAATAACACGGGGAGACTTTATGTAGCAATCCTTTCGAAACGACTATTACCTAACTACAGTTGAGAACTAACTAACTTAAGAAGTAGAAACAATCATAAATATACAAATCAATATCTTTGGAGTTGAATTACAAGATAAATGTCAATTGCTGGTCATAAGTGTAATCCCGGATCGTCGTCGTCTGCCGGATAATAGAAATGTCACTGCAAGATTACTACTAATTAGTGAACTGCAAAATGAAGATGTCTGGTGGATAAAACGGAAATTTGCCCAAATTAGACATTAATTTATGTCTGTTAGAAATCTCCGGCTCCGCTCGATGGGAAATTAAGTTCTATTTACGGTGTCTCTAATTAGGGGTAGAGGCAAACAGTGTAAGCTCCCACAAGACGTTTTGTAATAAGGTATTGTCCGATTATGTTCCTTTGAAACATGATATCGGAAATTCTTAAATGAACACAACATTGAAATGGGATTCGATATAGAATGATTAATGACATAAACATACGGCACATATTTGATAAATATTGCGTTTCATTCAAGTAAGTTTAAAAAAATTGACAAATAAAGTATGTTTTTTCCATTGATCATTAGAATCAATTCAATTTAATTAACTGGCAGATGCTCGTTTCCTTATTTACGGTCCCTGAGTTTATCAGACGTATGCAGATACTATCAAAATTAAGAAATACGGAAGAACAAAGCAAAATTATCAATGTCGTTCCTTCTTAAATCGGTGAACAATAAACAATAGATTTCAACAAGGATATTCGCCCCGTGTTTATCAATAAAAGATCAGCCATATGACGAGTCTCCGCGAGATCCTGCGAGATTACTCACGAGGGCAGATAAGAGCGGCAATTCGTTTTGCTGTAAATATTGTGAATTTGGGTTAATGGTCATATACCATTATTGCATTTCCCATAGGCCTCCATTATAGCCTTTTAGCCTACAAACCCTATTCATATATCCGAACGGATGATACGACCTTACCTGTTTAAAGAACTATCTAAGAGACACTCAAAAATTACCAGCAAATTGGTTTCAGCCTCTAATATTTCACTGAAAGTGGGTACACCCAGAATGGAAATTTTAGTTTTTGCAAATATACCCTCAGTACAATTGTATCCATAAAAATGCAAATTTCAGTCAAAATATCCTAAACCAACATGTTTTATGATGGAAATATACTATTTTGATGCTTTATGAGGATTTGTTATGATTTGGGTAATTTTATCCAATCAGAATCTACCTTACAAACTGACTATATGCCCTAATAGACCCTATACTTTTTTCAACCATTCAGAAGCCCCAAATCAATAGTGACATCTGACCTAAAGTTAACTTCAAGGACTCTTCTGCGACAAGGACTATCACAACCTGACTACTATGGTGATGTGATTTATAAACTTCGTAAGATTCTTGGTCATGATTACTTTCATACTATCTTTGTTAAACTTGTTAAAAAGTTTATCAAAAGAGGTTATGACCCTCTCATTTTGCAACGTACTCCATGCTTGGTGGAGGACCCTTTTACAGTTCGCCACTATGCTTTCCTCTTTAATTGTACGATGACCGGACAGGCTGTAGACCCTATGATGACGCCTACCTAAAGCCCATTGGGACGGTGGCGTTTGATGTTTGTCTATGATCTTTCTTGTATTGCCCTTAATGGTTTATTCTCTTGTTGCTCTGGCTTCTCTCAAGTCACTGAGTACCTTCATTGTGGCTTTCTAGGCTATTGTTCTTTTGTATTATATTTACACGAGCATGTTTGTGTTTTACTTATATTGCCTATTGATGCTGCCTTGTTGGTTAGAGATTAGATCGTGGCGGGGATTTCTTTATTTACACTGTCCTGTTTTAATGGGATGAAGTAGGGTAAGTGTGAGGTTTAGTGCACCCTAGAACCGGTTTAAACCCCCAGTGGCCTACTTTGCCACTGACCGTTCCAAGGCGGTAGCCCTATTGTCAACCCTTTTGTGTTTGTGATGTCGTTTAATTTTATTATTACTTTTGACTTCTTGTTTGTCTGTTTGCATGTTTGTTTCTGTGTTTTGTGGTTGACTGTCCTCCTTGAATGCTACTTTCCCTGTCCGATCTTTTTATATTTCTTCAGACTAATTAAACACGATCTATTTTAAATATTGTGATTAGCTGTTTAACACTTTCTGTTTTAAATTGGATTTTTAACAACAATTTACAACTGACTGTTTTGCAGATTTGTTTCCGAAACAATATCGACTTGGGTCAAAACTGCCTTCTATAAGATCAAACTGCTCCTTTATTTACGACATTCAACATGATCTTTGTTTTGATGAACCATCTTTTGAAACAATCTTCTTTTATTTACGAGATTATGTTCTATATAATGAATTGTTTTCTTTGGCATTATTGCATAGATGTGACGACTGGTCGTGGATTTCAGTATAACCTTTGTTCTGGTCTCACATTTGGATATTGGAGTTAGATAAACATTTAAATGCATTTTTTTTATTAAAATGGCCTATCAATGTCCTCTTTAATTTACGAGATTATGTTAAAAAAAGAGATTCTATCGGCGTTTTTGTCTAGATGCGGCTACTGGCATTTGGTATCGGTATTACCTTATTTTGTTCTGAAATGTGAGTATTGAAGTAAGTTAAATTAAAATGAATACCTTCTTTTGAATTTATCTCCAATTTCAGCTAAGAGATTTGATTTAAACATATTTTATTGCCATATATTATGCAAACGGGTTGGTCCACAAGTTCTACAACATTAGTCACGACCCTTCCCAATACAATATATTACAAACATGTAAATGGCTAAGCAAGTAGTTACATAGTATATACACACATTGGTTTAACAATTAACATATACTTGAATATACCTGAGATCAGTTCTATTTGTTGTTGTCAGATATGGTATTTAGATCAGACTACACCAATTACCAACCAATCAGCGGGCAGGGAAAAAGTTCCAGGTAAATTCGGAGCTATTACACAGAATCTCTTAATTTTGATTGGTTGTCAAGGTATACAAACCAAAAAATCTTGCTAAAAAATTAAAATTCATCTTTTTTGAAGAGTACTTATAAAGGTTAAATCATACATTTGTGCAATGTATTCATAATGCGTTGCATAATCAAAGAAAGAAGTATATTTTACATTTTCCTCATGTTTCTACATGCAAGTAGGTGGGTCAGCACCATCCGACCCAAACAGCTTTTTCAAAACATACTCAACGTTTGGCTTCTGTATGTTCTTTTGATAAAACTAAGATGGGTCTTTCAAAACAAGTAATAAAAAAATATAGCTTCCTATATAGGGGAACTCAGTACAGAGCTTAGAGCTATAAGGTAGGCCTATGGAAAATGAATTGGTGTAGTATGACCTACAGAGAAGAAATGGGAAGAAGCAAAATCGCGATAGTAGAAACGAGATTATAGACATTCAGTACAGTGAGTCAGAGCAATACACATCCTTTATAAGAACTTGGTAAGATATGCTAGTGTGTAAAGCGCTTGGTTTTGCTGATGTAATTTTGGAAAGCATTAACAATTATTGTATTTTCTCGTCTGAAAGTTGTTCTTGACCGAAATGCAAAGTTTTTACACTTAGTGGATGTCAACGACGGATGTATTGATATAGACCAAGTCGTTGTATGTGAAATATATTACACTTGAACATAAAATGTTCTGCATCTTCTATTTTTACATGTCCGCAGTCGCACCTTGGTGATGGTAGTAAATGATTTGTATAAAGATCGTTATTAAGATTGCTGCATGCATTACTAATTCGCGCGTGTATAACGGCAAGTGGTCGCGTACTATGTAAGAAGAAGCTAGGAACTTTAGGACTAACACATATTAAGATTTAAAGTTTGCGTTTAAACATAGAAAGAGATTCGGAGTTTCTAATTTCGACTGGCAGGTTGTTCCACAGAGTAATTAATAGATGATGGTATAAATGATCTGGAAAACAAATCCGTTTGTCTTGCCATTGTCTCATAATTATTATTATTTCTTTGGTATAAGGGTTGTTTCCTTGGACAAGTTGAGGAAAGAGGGTAGTAACGTATAAAGGCATTATGACATTATTGAGTTAATAAACAATGGCAAAGAATTGTTTGAATTAGATTAGAGCATAGATGTGATTCTAAACGGCACTTTAACCTGTAGATCTGATAACCCTTTAGTACTAATATGTGCCAAATATTTTAATAAATTACGAATTATACTGTGCCAAGATAGGCCGAGAATATTGTAAAATGCTCATGGAGTTATCAAAGTTATCAGCCCTTACACGTACAAATCTGGATCTGAACATTATTTCTCGTGTAATGTTTTTTTCCTATTTGTTTTAGAAGTAAAGCAAATTCCTTATACAAGAAGGACGTTTGAGACAACTGCGGAATAATTGAAACTGATCAAAATAAAGCTATTTATTTATCTATTTATTGATTTAAATTATTTTTCTTATCTTTAATTTCTCTTTACAGAGACCAGAGACAGATAAATCAAGTACTAACAACGAAGAACAATCGATAAGTCTAAATCAACATGTTTTTTGTTTTGTGGTTTGCTTCTCATCTTCTTTTCCCACACAAATATTCCATCGCTATCAGCACTGGGGTGATTGCTTATGACATTTAATACAAAAAATGGGGGGGGTTATATATAAACATTCACATATACATCCATATATACACACATGATTACATATATATAATTATATATATGTGTGTGCATACACACACATCTATAATTATAGTGTAGAATCCCCTCCATGACGATCGCCTTGTTTTACACGGAACTAGCTTGTTCGGGGTTCCACAAACTTATAATCTGCTTTCCGTGTATACATGCGCGTTTACCAAGAGGTTCCACCCCGACTACCCAGCTGGTTTAATTGATAAAATCGACCATCTAGCATAGTCAAAACCTTGTTGTGTATCTAAGGAACACATAAACCAAAATGCCGCTTGGGGTTTAAGCCAGATTCTAGGGTGCAACATATCTCACTCTTACCCTATTTTCATTCCAGCTAAACCGGACAATGTAAATAAAGAAATCCCCACCCGGTTATATTATCTATTCTCTAACTAACAAGTCAGCATTAATAGGCAATTTAGTATAACACATAGATGATCATGCACATAAAACTCCCGAAAGCTTAGAAAGCCACAATGCAAGTATTCATTTACTTGGCAGATACAAGAGAACCAACCATTGCGGATACGACATGACAGTATTTAAGACAATCATCAAACGCTAACGTTCTTTGACGATGTCGGTAGACGTCATGATAGGGTCCACAATCGGTCCGGTCATCGTACACATCAACGCATTGTATGTTGTATTACCGAGATTCTTGAATATTGAATGAGACATGGAACCTAACTGTTGTTGATGTACATTTAGTTGTCGTTGGACAGTTTTATATTATCATTTTTAAACAAACTGTTTAGTTTTAAATGTAAAACTGTCTCAAATAATTTATAAATCGCAGATAATAACGTTATGGTCTGGATCGGACCTGCTTTTGCCTTCATATGCTGGTATGACAACGTTTTTTTTTCAATTTTCAGGAAATATTTCTTCAGTGATAATTTTATGAATCAAATCGAAAAAGGGGTACAGTTTAAGGAAATTCCACCTTATTTAAGATGTTCATTACATACAAATACCGAAAAGGGATCCCTTAGAAGCAACACACACAAACAAGAGATAATAGTAGAATACTCGGATTTATTGAGAGGTAATATAAGCTGCAACACATCTCACGACCACTAGCACTGGCTTAAGCGGTATTTTATCCACAATGAGTGGGCTTGATGCTCCCAGAAAAGCAGTAAGTAATTATATAAAGATTATTTAACTGCAGGGGTCGATTATAGGGAAATCCTTCACGAGATGGTAGACGTGTGGTTCTTTTCATGAACGAGCGTAAGGGAGTGTGTGAAAAAACAACACACGTCTACCATCGAGTGAAGGATTTTCATATAATCGATCACAACAGTTAAATAATCTATTTATTACGTTTTTAATCAGATTATGTATGATTTTAACCAGAATTATTCGCTTTTTTTAGAGTCATCGGCGGATGACGTCGACGTCAAAAACACGTTATTGACGTCATAATACAACGTCGTAGTTAGTTATATTTGTGTTCGGAGTTAGTTATTAATATTTAGCGATTATGAATATTCTTTCACTGAAAAATCCCAATATTTCACCCACAGAAATGTAATAAAATAATGTTGTCAAAAGAAGGGGCTTTGACATATTTTAGAGAGCGCACAAGGGTCAATGCATCCAATGATTTTTTGTATAACGCACAGTTCAAAAGCATTATGCTAGTATCTCAAATATTAGAAAACTTGTTCGTCATTAGACGGACATCTACGGAATATAGGCGTACAATGCGATAAAGAAAGTGATTTATTTTAGTAACTGAGACATGATGAGAAGTGCGTAGCCATGTCTAATTTCCGCTCTTTATTAATTCTTAATACAATCAATCAAATATAAATTGCGTATGCGTGGAAAACAAGTGATCTTTTAGAGAAATCACTCTGCATATCCTATCAATGTGTGAATAAATATAACCTTATCGCATGTTTCTCAACTTATTCGTTTCCGTTTCTCTAGAGCTTGTAGTCGTGTTGTGGTCTTTAATATTCGTAATATGTTATAACTAAAAGCTACTCCATCAGGGCTACCGTTACCATAAACTACGAAAAACGTCTGCACAATTTTATTATCGTAACCCGGATTTACTTTTAAAATATAAAAGTAATTTAAGAACTCTTCTGCGACAAGGATTATCACAACCTGACTTCTATGGTGATGTGATTTATAAACTTCGTAATATCCTTGGTCATAATCACTTTCATACAATCTTTATTAAACTTGTTAAAAAGTTTATCAAAAGAGGTCATGTCCCTATCATATTGCAACGTACTGCATGTTTAGTAGTTGACCCATTTACAGGTCGCGGCCATGCTTTCCTCTTTGATTGTAGATCCTATGATTACGTCTACCTAAATCCTTATAAGACGATAGCGTTTGATGTTTGTCTTTAACCTAGTCTTGCCATTCTCTTAATGGTTTGTTCTCTTGTAGCTCTGGCGTCTGCCAAGTCATTGAGTACTTACTTTGTGGCTTTCTAGACTTTTGTTTTTTATATTATATATACATGATCATTTATTTGTTTTACTTATATTGCCTATTATTGCTTGTTTGTTAGAGACTATAACCTGACGGGAATACCATTAGTTTCACTGTCCCGTTTTATTGGGATGATACCATGGTAATAGTGAGGTGTGGTGCACCCTAGAACCTGGTTTAAACCCCCAGCGACTTTTTTGTCACTGATCGTTCCAAGGCGGTAGCCCTATTGTCAACCCTTTTTTGTGTGTGGTGTCTTATATTGCCTTTTATTCGTTTTTAAAGTCATTCTTTGTTTCTGTGTGTGTTTGTGTTTGACTCTCGTCCTTGAATGCTACTTTTCCTGTTCGACTTTTATATCTACTTTTTGTGATATCCGAGATAACGGAACATTTTGCTTTTAAATGGTGCATAAAATGATATATCACTCTGGGGTTGGAACATGTTGAAAGCGTGCGCCCATAGAACGCACATGCGCAGTAAAGAAATATGTAAAAAGCATGTATTTTAAAACTACGTTATATGAAATATCATTAAGAGGGAGAGGCCAACTAAGACATGCGCATATTTTGAACGCATGAACTGTTAAACATTGATGAAAAACAAATGAAGTGAACAATAAAACGGTCGGAAAATGTATCCGTTTTTTTCGTAGTTGTCTCAGAAGCCCGCATACAACAGCATATTTCAAACCCGTCTTCTTCCTTACTTCGACAGAGAAACTGAACGAAACTTAAAATGTGGTCGCTGGATTAGCGTGACATTTTGAAAATATTGAAAACTTACATAAACATGACAACAAAATTTCCATGGCGCCTGAAATTACCATTTGAAAATGACACACATTTATTGAAACTAATGTTTTCCATTATCAGTAAGTGAATTTGCTTTATTGACAAATGTGTTACTCACGTGTTAAGCAACATTTGTTATTCGGAAGTAATTAGCTCTTACAGTAAAGTAATTCAATATGTCATAGACTGTAAACAAGTTAAGGGTTTCGGTCACGTGATGTCTGCTGTCTTTGAAAGGCCTCGGTCACGATGCATTGACGATTTCCGGAACATTTTGTAAATTAAATACGATGGTTATGTTGAAAAATTATAAAAAAAGTAAGGAAACGAGTAAATAATTATACCCGTGGAAGAATCTCGTTGAAGTCGTATTTATCGCATTTGTGGAATAATTAAATGTATACAGACATGGCCTTGAGTGTTCGTTGATAGTGTTTTCATCAAGGAAGGTAGGTATGAAAGTCGATCAGGAAATGTAGCTTTAACACAACACAGTTAAACAAAAACCCGCATTAAAACAAACAACAACAGGGTGACTATACCACATGACCTATGACGTCATTATTGCTAATTCTTGAAGAAAAAATTGTAAACATTCGCCCACATTGAAAGCTTCAGAGTGCGATAAGATTTTTATTTCTTTACCATTTTCTACCAAAGAAAGCGCATTCGAACGCAAAAAAGTACGCTACCCTCGACTGATATCATTTATTTGTGAAAGTTGGTACTTTTGGCAAACACTTTGGAAAACTTCTGAAAATGCACCAGAACAAATTGCTAATCAATGAAGCGTACTTTAAGTTTGCGCATATTATGAACAAAATCCATGCACATACCCCGTTTTTATCACGAAAACTTCCACAATAGTATTTCACATTAGGTAAGCGAAAGGGTTTTGTGCCAAAGAACCAGTTCGCAAAAATTAATGCATTTTTAAATTATGCTTATCCGTGAAGTCGATTATTTTATGCTAAACCGTGAAGTCCTTTCTGTTGTCAATTATCCAAAACTTTATAAAACCTATGTTTTTATCGCTATTTTGTCCGTCGTCAGACTTCGTCCGTCGATGCTGTCTTCCGTCGTTATCGTAAACATTTAAAAACATCTCTGAAACCACTCGGCGAAATTGCATAAGACTTCACAGGAAGGATTTCAGGGTGGTTATCTCTCAATGTAATTAACAAACACACATGTATCAATACAAAAAAGTAAGACCGGCAAACATGGTAATGATAATTCGAACAACACATAATTACTGTTTGTTTGTTTTCTTCTCGGTTTTAAAGTCGGCTGATTTAGTCTTTTAACCAGCTAAAATTGTTGACAAAATCTTGTTGCAATGATTATAAGATGCTCTCATTTCAAAGTTGCTGCAAAACGTAATTGTAAGTATCCTTTTCACGATTAGCGTGGGTTGTTCGTGTTTTTAGCAAGTTTTTAATTGCCTTTTTTTTTAGTGTTTTGTTCTCAAAGCTGGATGTGTGAAATTGCGATGAAACAAGATGGCAGACGTTCTTGCAGTTTCTTGTATGTTTGTTTTACGCTTTTTATATATTTAGTTTAAACTTATTTATTTTACATCGATTGTAACGAAAGCTCTATGAACTTATTTGAATCACTCTCGATGTCTTCCTGGGTAGAACCAGTACTAAGCAATGCAGATAAAGTGTCTTGCTCAGGGACACAACGCATATGGCAATGACGGGAACCGAACCCACGACTTCTGGATCATGGGTCCAACGCTCTACCACTAGACCACAGCGCTATATATTTGTCGATCATACAAAACATATGCAATTTGTGTTTGGTGTAGTTTTTAAGTGGGTTATGACTTTGATTTCAACGAATATTTATTTTTTTAGCTTGGCCATTTTGAACGTGTTTTTTTTTTCTCTTGGATTAGCATGTATATTTTATGGAAGGGTAAACTTTTTTTTCCTCAATTAAACCGTACCTGTTGATGAGTGCAAGTAATAACATACATATTGGAAATATGTTTAAGGTAGTTTTCAAGTGGATTATGATTTTGATTTTAGCAAAGAAAATTAATTTTAACTCCGCTATTTTGAAAAAAAATTCTCTCGGATCTACATGTATATTTTATGAAAGGGTAAACTTTTTTCTCACTTACACAGTACCTGTTGATGATTGCATGTAATATTATACATATTGAAATTGTGTTTATGGTAGTTTTTAAGTGGGTTATTAAGACCTTGATTTGAACTACTTACCCACTTAAAAACTACCATAAACACAATTTCAATATGTATGTTATTGCTTGCAATCATCAACAGGTACGGTTTAATTGTAATGTTATCAACCCTGCACTTACAGTATTGTCAACCCTCCACTTACAGTAACAGTATTGTCAACCCTCCACTTACAGCAACAGTATTGTCAACCCTCCACTTACAGTAACAGTGTTATCAACCCTCAACTTACAGTAACAGTATTGTCAACCCTCCACTTACAGAAACAGTAGCATAAACCCTCCACTTACAGCAACAGTATTGTCAACCCTCCACTTACAGCAACAGTAGCGTAAACCCTCCACTTACAGTAACAGTATTGTCAACCCTCCACTTACAGCAACATTGTTGTCAACCCTCCACTTACAGTAACAGTATTGTCAACCCTCCACTTACAGCAACAGTATTGTCAACCCTTCACTTACAGCAACAGTAGCGTAAACCCTCCACTTACAGTAACAGTATTGTCAACCCTCCACTTACAGTAACAGTATTGTCAACCCTCCACTTACAGCAACAGTATTGTCAACCCTCCACTTACAGCAACAGTATTGTCAACCTCCACTTACAGCAACAGTATTGTCAACCCTACACTTACAGCAACTGTTTTGTCAACCCTCCACTTACAGTAACAGTATTGTCAACCCTCCACTTACGCCAACAGTACTGTCAACCCTCCACTTACAGCAACAGTGTTGTCAACCCTCCACTTACAGTAACAGTATTGTCAACCCTCCACTTACGCCAACAGTACTGTCAACCCTCCACTTACAGCAACAGTGTTGTCAACCCTCCACTTACAGTAACAGTATTGTCAACCCTCCACTTACAGCAACAGTGTTCTTACAGCAACAGTATTGTCAACCCTCCACTTACAGCAACAGTATTGTCAACCCTCCACTTACAGCAACAGTATTGTCAACCCTCCACTTACAGCAACAGTGTTATAAACCCTCCACTTACAGCAACAGTATTGTCAACCCTTCACTTACAGCAACAGTAGTGTCATCCCTCCACTTACAGCAACAGTATTGTCAACCCTCCACTTACAGCAACAGTGTTATAAACCCTCCACTTACAGTAACAGTATTGTCAACCCTCCACTTACAGCAACAGTGTTATAAACCCTCCACTTACAGTAACAGTATTGTCAACCCTCCACTTACAGCAACAGTGTTGTCAACCCTCTACTTACAGCAACAGTGTTGTCAACCCTCCATTTACAGCAACAGTGTTATCAACCCTCCACTTACAGCAACAGTAGTGTCACCCCTGCACTTACAGCAACAGTATTGTCAACCCTCCACTTACAGCAACAGTGTAATAAACCCTCCACTTACAGTAACAGTATTGTCAACCCTCAACTTACAGCAACTGTGTTATAAACCCTCCACTTACAGTAACAGTTTTGTCAACCCTCCACTTACAGCAACAGTGTTGTCAACCCTCCACTTACAGCAACAGTGTTATCAACCCTCCACTTACAGTAACAGTGTTATCAACCCTCCACTTAACAGTAACATTGTTGTCAACACTCCACTTACAGCAACAGTATTGTCAACCCTCCACTTACAGCAACAGTACTGTCAACCCTCCACTTACAGCAACAGTATTGTCAACCCTCCACTTACAGCAACGTGTTATAAACCCTCCACTTACAGTAACAGTGTTATAAACCCTCCACTTACAGCAACAGTGTTATAAACCCTCTACTTACAGTAACAGTATTGTCAACCCTCCACTTACAGCAACAGTATTGTCAACCCTCCACTTACAGTAACATTTGTGTCAACCCTCCAGTTACAGTAACAGTATTGTCAACCTTCCACTTACAGCAACAGTGTTGTCAACCCTCCACTTACAGTAACAGTGTTATCAACCCCCCACTTACAGTAACAGTATTGTCAACCCACTTACAGTAACAGTATTGTCACCCCTGCACTTACAGTAACGGTATTGTCACCCCTGCACTTACAATAACGGTATTGTCACCCCTGCACTTACAGTAACAGACATGTCACCTCTGCACTTACATTAACATTATTGTCACCCCTGCTCTAGTAAAAGTATTGTCACTACTGCACTAGTAACAGTATGGTCACCCCTGCACTAGTAACAGTATGGTCACCGCTGCACTTACAGTAACAGTATTGCCACTCCTGCACTTACAGAAACAATATTGTCACCCCTGCACTTACAGTAACATTTTTATCAACCGTTTTTTGTATGTGGTGTCGCATACTTTGCTTTGTCTTGTACTTGTCTTTTGTTTTGAACGCGTGTTTATGGTTGACTGTGTTCTGTGAATGCTACATTTGTCGTTCGACTTGTATACCTACTTCCATCTCAGATTTGTTTCCAAGAAGACACATTGTGATTTCTTTTACTTCCCACTTCATATTGCCTGCGTTTTTATTTCCCGCGCCATGTCGAATTTTCCGGCATTTTCCATCTCGTGCTTCTTGTATTTATAAATGTTACAAGTTCTGTTTAGTACGGCACTGATCTGAAGAAACTGCTAATCAAATATGACCATTATGGAACAATATAAAATTAACCAGAAGATAAATATCGAAGGCCTGACTAATTGTAAAAAAACTTACAGACATTTATACTTGACATCACATCTATTTCTAGTTCAGATCAGTATGACGACACTTTTCAGCATCCACACTGATGACTCTCTTCCGTGCGGATACGAAGAGAGCAGTGAACAATTTATGTCAGCTAGGCAATTAAAAATTGTTATGACCGACGAGCCTGTTAAAATCAAAGAAGTGACATATACTACAATTATAAAATATCAAAATAAAAAGGTACTTGTTTACCAGCATTGTTGCTGTACTATTTCGACCAATCAAATATAACAAGACTGTGGTCAGAGCATCTTTGTTTTGCTATAGGGCGAGTAACGTTTATATAATGAGTTTGTTAATGTCTAGGACTGTCCTTATTGCCGAAGTGTCTCAAAAGGGCGGCTTCCATATCCGTTTCAACAGAACCTTCAAATTATTTATATATTTTTTGTTTATCATCCGATTTTGATAATTCGTTCACCTTTTCCCAAGAACTCTCAATAAAAGAGTGTTTGGCAGTGTCGCTACATTCCCTTTAAATTGGTACTTTAAGAAGAAGAAACGCACATCAATAAACGCAGCAATATCTTTGGAGTTGAATTTTTCAGATAGATGTCATTTGTGTTCCATAAGTACCATCACAGATCGTCGTCTGACTGATAATAGAAACCAATAGTAATCAGTACAGACAAACTGGGGGCTTATCAACTAAAATCATACTTAGACGATCCGAGGCACAATATTCAAATTCAACACAATTACTGATATATTTGGTAGGTTAATTTCTATTAAAAAATATCAGACACACATTTAAATTCATCAGGAAAACATTTGCTCGAGTAAAACGCAATGCAATGGTTATTAAACTTAAACTAATTGAAACCAGTAGACACCAAGCAACCACTTAATTAGATTATATTCCGGTATAAAGAGCACAAATGGAATTATGGATGATTTAATGCTGTCGATGCAGTCTAGCATCCGCTGTTTGATGTCTTTATTGGTATATACAATTTAGGTATACATGTATATTCTTGTTTTTTTAAATGGTTAATACACGACATCCGTGGTCGAGGGGTTTACGACGATGCGTTGTAACGATGCGTCGATTCTTATGGATGGCGGTATACAGTACAGGTTTTACCCAGGAATAAGTGGGTGATCTGCCTCCATTACAAAAAAAACATCGACCGCCATATATAGCCTAAAATGTGCTGAAAAAAGACATTAAACACTTAACAAACTAACATACTTGTAGTTACGCCATGATTACAAGGTACGAACTCCACTGGATATATATGAGTTTACATATATAAGTTTACATAAATAAGTTTACATATATAAGTTTACATATATAAGTTTACATATATAAGTTAACATATATAAGTAGTTTACATATATAAGTTTACATATATAAGTTTACATATATAAGTAGTTTACATATATAAGTTTACATATATAAGTTTACATATATACGTTTACATATATAAGTTTACATATATAAGTTTACCATATATAAGTTTACATATATAAGTTTACATATATAAGTTTATCTTTAATTACAGTTCAGTTCCTTTTAAGTTAAGACAAGAGAAGAGGAGCAAAACGGTGTAATCTCCAACAACTGCTTTTTCATTAGATGATATCGTACGCGTTTTCTGTTACCAATACGTATTTACATGCTTTCTTCTATTCCTTTAAATATACGTTTGTCTATATAGCCGTCGCCTGTATGTATTTCAGTTTACTAACTGTTGGAGGAGGTAAGTGTGTGCTAAGTGCTGAAGTACAATGGTAAATGATTCTCCAGTATAATATAATTGTTACATTGAAACTTCAAACATTGTTCCATAATTTACAAACTGGTTCATTAACTTTTAATGAAAATATAAAATATTTTGAGAGTGTTGCTATAGAAACATGAGATAGAACGCATCGGAAATATTTAAATGAACTCAACATCGAAGTGAAATGCAATATACAATGATTAATGAAATTTATAAATGGCAGATATTGGTTAAGGTCGAGATGCATTCAGTTAATTAACAAAACAAAGTGTTATTTCTTACTGTCCTTTGGGGTCTTCAATCATGCCCAATCGTATTGACTATTAATGCTGCCTTGTGTGTCAGAGAATATAACCTGGCGGGGATATCTGACATATATCGCCTTTTATTCATCGTTGTAGTTAGTGTTTGTTCTGCGCATGTGTTTGGTTGACTGTGGTCTTTGAGTGCTATATTTCCTGTTCGACTTTTATATCTCCTTTTTTGAAGTAGAATATTGCTTAAGCCGATGCTTGTGGGCGTGAGAAGAGTTGCACTTATATGACTCATGAACAGCATACAACCGAATTGGTTCTTCCCCCTCTTTTTTGAACTCCTTCCTGAGAATAGAACTTCAAAACCGAGCCTGCTATTCAATTGGTTGTGTGTGTTGCTGCCGAAGGATCTCCCTTATCAGTATTTATAAACAATCACACTAACGTTCATTTAGTGAACTGTAGGGCTGTATAAAGTCTCCCGTGCTACGAATCGGTAGGGTTATTTTACTAATCCTTTGGGATAAATGAGCCCGATATTTTGCTGGCTTTGAAGTAGAATACCGCTTAAGCCGGTGCTAGTGGTAGTTAGAGGTGATGGTTCTAACACTACCTCTCATGAACAGACGCAATAAAACCGAGTCTGCTACTTTATTCTATTGGTTGTGTTTATTGCTCTCAAATGATCTCCATTATCAGTGTTTATTCATACCGTAATGCATTACGATTCAGGGACCGTAAGCATATCATATGTGTATCATATTTTAATGAATGAATGAATGAATGGTGTTTTACGGCACGTCGACACAGATATAAATCATATTGTACGCAAAAAGGGATGAAGGATGGAAAAATGAAATAGTAAGTTATTAATAACTAATGTAAAAAACTATTTGCATATAAGAGATGATATGGAAAATAAGTAACTATCTATATGTAGAGCAACAAATGCCCGTCAAAGGGCGTGTTTTATTTGAAGGAACATATCAATATCTGTGACAATCTTATAAATTATAAATTGAGTCTGCGTAACAGCATTAATTTGATTAAGATGTCTATTGCATCAACGTATTCTGCTACTGCGTCAACGTATTCTGAAATCATGATGGAGTGTCTGGTGCTATTTGTGCTTAAATGTGCTTCAATGTGGACTGACGAACATGCATTCACAAGATAATTGCTACTTATGATGTCTGACCGGTGAAATTCAGCCCATTGTACGCAATGCGTCATGCATTCTTACTATGCGTATTTTGAAATAAGCATATGTCAATGTCGTATCTCTACCTATCCTATGTGCTCATACTCGCCAAAGACATATTCGTGACAAACACGGTAAAATACTCGATATTAATGACAACAGACACAAGGAAGGGTTTACGCCAGCGTAAAATAGTGCCGAGAGACAAAAAGTTAACATAATAATAGGTCAAGTCACGGGTGTTAAAACAATATTGAAAAAAATAAATGTTGTCACGGAGACACAAACATGCCACAACCATTTTTCTTACATTCTTCCCGACTTTTTCCATCAGTTCTTCCTACCAAGCATTTTGAATCAATGTGGGCGACCTCGTTTCTTTCTATTCAAATACCTTGACATGCCTTACATATTAATTACAATTCAAATGGTAACCTTTCAACATTACAAAATATGTGTTTATACCGTTCAATTTTTTTTAGACCTGTTCACTAGGAATTGAAGTTGTAATGCATGCTTATCGTCGACTATATGATTCACAGTGTGTTAACCATAGACAAACACAGAAACCATATAAGGTTCAGCTGAAGACAGCTGAATAACACTTAAGCATCAGGTTAAATTTTACTGTGAAAGTGAAAATCAAAGTTGAGAAAAAATACATGCAAATTACAAACTGAATTTTCCATGTAACTATTTTGGCATCATACGACCCGGAATTAATTCCTGATTGGTCTGACACATGTCGCACTACTTAGAAATAAAAAAATATTGCAGGTCGCCACCCATCGCTTTTAGAGGCCTATCAAACAAACATATCGGCATAGGTATACACAAAGTCTACAATTACTTCATGGTGATAAAAATGTGTTGAAAAGTAAAAAAACACCAAAAAAACATGCTTATGATGAAAAAAATTGTATTCTGGTCAAAATCAAATCATCATACAAACGTGAGATACATGAAGACAAGAAATCCGATCAGGAAATTTTACGGTCCGCGGAAAAATATTTGCTGTGGCTACAAAAAGGGTCTTCCGGTACAAATATTCTGGGTAGTCTGAAGATAATTACCTACTAGAAATCACTTTTGCTGCTCAGGTTATGGTCTCAAACCTCTATTATCCCCACCCACCACACCCACTGAAAGCTCACGGACCCCAGAGACAAAATGAAAACAGAAATTAATTATATTTTTTCTCCATTTTAGACAGTTTTTAATTTGAAAAAAATAAGGTTTTCTTTGCTGTAGCATACATTTGTAGTGTAAAAAGACAGATGATACCGAAGAACCACATAATAATAGCTAGATAATGTATGAAAACCAACCCGGCTAAATGATGTATTTTATTGTTTTAAATTACTGATCTTGGCTATACTGAAGATAGTAAAGCAACAACACGGTCTTCTGCCCATCTTTGAAGCTCAGATGAGAAATTTAATTACGGTGTGAGACCTTATAATGTTTGCACGTAAAATAGAGTTTGACATATAATACACAAAAAACAACAACAATAACCTACTGGTACTTTAATCTACACATAGTTCATTAATCTAAATTATTTAACCAATCAAATTAGTCTGATGGTCTTTCTAATTTCAGTAAACATTTACATATTCTGTCTGCGCTATTTCCTTCAGTTCTTTCAAAGAGACAACATGGTCTAACAATGCTAGTTAATTAACGTTGGAATTGCCATTTTATGACAACTGCGAAGTTTAACTCTAGCCATCAATGATCCTTGGGAAAGTAAGGGACGGTAAGAGTCGTTTTCTCTTCTCCTTTTTTGTACACTTTTTAAATAATCGAATACAATTGAAGGGAAGTAGTACACACTACCAACATGGTAAAAGGTTCATGATTTTATAATAACCTACTAGTTTTGGCTAGTTTTGGCTAAACCATAGCTATCGTCAGGATTTTATATAAATTAACAACAAAGAAATCTAAATTTTTAATAAAAAGAAATTCGGTTTAAATTTTTAAACGAAAACTGGGATATATTCCGGCCGTTGTTTTAAATAGAATGGCCTATATTAGTTTTTGCACTGTTTCCCATCATAAGCAACGGCCGGATAATAACAGAAAAAAACGCATGTGTTAGGAATACCAGATAAACTGGAGCAGTAAATAGATCTCCCAGAAATGTTTATCACTAAATACCCAGTCAAGCTACATTCAATATATCCAACAGTAATGTATGTCACTAAATAACCTATATCAAGCTACGTCCAATAGATCTCACAGAAATGTATTCACATACAGATCTCCAGGTCATTAGTTGATTAAATGACGAATCTGTATGGGCAACGAGGGTCTCTTTATCGCCTCCAAGCTGACATCTATACGGCATTTAAACTACGGATATATTTTACTAACTGGTTCACATCATGATCTGCTATTTAATATATGAGCAACGTGGGCCGCTCTCTCTTCTGCAGGCTGACAACTTTACAGCATATTGCTTACTGTTCACATAATAAAACCGTGAATAGTTTTTTTAAAACGGCGTAGATGGGACAAGACTGCGATCAGTAAAAATAATGTGAAAGGCGAATATTTTATGAGGATATTTTCTTGCCTCATCTGCACTGTTTCTAAACAAACACTTGAGTGTTCAAGAAGTAGACAGTGAGTATACTATTACACTTACTAAAGAGAGAAGGCACACCGGTAGATTAAATGGGACGGTGTCATTCTGTCAAATACGGCTGTATATTTGTTACCATTTGTACACGCTTTCTTCAATGGCCGAGATAACTGCATACAATAAAATTATAAAAAAAATGCATTCGGCCAAGAGGGAGTGAGGAGGGGGTGTGGGGTGGAGGGGGCGGGTGCTATAGGGGTGGAATGCATTCTGATCAAGTTTGGCTAGTATTAAAATTGAAAATTCCATGAAAACCAGGTTTTCCATAAGCTACCTACAAAGTTTCATTCCAATATTTGTTTCCATATAAACTACATAAACACTAAGTTTCGCCTAAATATCTCACTCCAAACTGAAGATCTTTCCCAGAAACCATTTTTCTATTATAAGTAACAGTAATCCATTGCTCTCAAATGCAATCCCAAGCGTCCCTTTCATATAAGCTACCTACACAGCAAGTTTTGTTATTAAATGGAAACCATTTTTTCTGTTTTCAGTAACAATGGCCTTCACCTTGACCCCACTTATCCAAATGCAATCCCTAGCTTCCTTTCAGTATAAGCTACATACACAGCAAGTTTAATTGTTCCAATTTCTAAGTAAAGTTATTGAGCTTAGGCGCTAGAGTAAGACAAAATATAGCAATTTTTGCTAATTCAAAGGCAATGACTCCGGTGTTATTGGTTTGATCTTGATGGTTTTCAAACTCATCCGAGCTTCCATTGATATTAACAATCTAGTAAAGATTTGGTAAAACATATTAATGTCGGATGAAAAATGAAGGTGATAGAGGGTTGACATCAAAAAGTTAACACATTTTTCAAAAAGTCTATGGCCATAACTTCGGTAATACTGATCCGATCTGGCTGGTTTTCTAACTTGAACGAGCTTTCATCAATATCAGCAATCTGGCAGAGTTTGGTAAAGGTAGGAGGCACTAGAGTGTTGACAAGATAACGTATAGCAACTTTCGTTAATTCAATGGAAATTACTCCGGTGTTACTGGTTCAATCTGGCTGGTTTTCAAACTCATCCTAGCTTTTATTAATATTAATAATCTGGTAAAGTTTGGTAAAGCTCGGATGGAAAATGAACATGCTAGAGTGTTGACATCCAAAAGTTAACGGACGGACGACGGACTGACGAACGGCGGACAAAAGACCATGACAAAAGCCCTACTTTGGCCAGTAGAGCTAAAAAAAATGACATTGCAGAGAACGATTAACTTATTTTAAATGTGTATTTACCCAACAAAGGCGATATAAATTTGTTCACAAATATAGAGAATTTTATTACTTGATCACGACAAGGAAACAATCATTATATTTTTTTTAACACGGTAATTGACATTGTAAAATATAACAGAAATGGTACATTTGAGGGAAATAAAAAAACCGACAAAAAACAATACAAATTATCCTATAAATTATATACGGTGTACTTTTTAATATCCTCAAATATAGCAAATAATATAAAATATAAAATATCGACAGATTTACATGTACGTTCGGATCATTCGCTAGCATAGTTAAACATTAACCTCTTAAAATAAAATCATGGACCATAAGGGTCAGAATGAGGCTTGTTCACCATATAACCTGGTTTAAACCACCAGCGGCCTATTTTGCCACAGACCGTTTCAAAGCGGTAGCCCTGTTTTCAACTATGTTAGGGTTGTGATGCCATATATTGCCTTTTGCATGTATTGTAGTGCCCTCAATGGTTTGTTCTCTTGTTTCTCTGGCTTCTGCCAAGTCACTGAGTACCTTCTTTGTGGCTTTCTAGGCTATTGTTTTTTTGTATTTGTATATAACGACCATCTTCGTGTTTTACTTATATTGCCTATTAATGCTGCCATGTTGGTTAGAGAATAATTCATGGCGGGGATTTCTTTATTTAGACTGTCTGTTTTATTGGGATGACAGTAGGGTAAGTGTGAGGTTTGGTGCACCCTAGTAGCTGGTTTAAACCCCCAGCGGCCTTTTTGGCCACTGACAGTTCCAATTCTGTGTTTGTTTGTTTGCTATATAGTTGTTCTTTGTTTCTGTGTTTGCTTGTGGTTGACTGTCGTCCTTGAATGTTACTTTTCCTGTTCGATATTTATATCTCTCTATATTTGTAGATGTTGTTTGTCTGTCTGTCTGTTGTTTGTTTCTGTGCGTTTTTGTGATTGACTGCGGTCCTTGAATGCTATATTTCCTGTTCGCCATTTATATACTTCTACAGTAAATAACAGTGTACTTTAAAATAAAAAATATCAAATAAAAGATTTGAAATGCTGAAATTAAGGTTGTGTATGCCCATCATAGCGACTATGTACACACATGACATACCATGTTAACGACCGCGAAGAGATTGATTGTGTTTAGTCGCTATAACTTCATACTTAGTGCATTACTGTCTGTCTAAAACCTATAATAACTTAAAACATGAAATATTACCGACGATGATTGTCCACTAGTTTTACACATGGATAATCCATTTTAAACAAAACTGTACACGTAAACAGTTAAAGACTACTTATACGATGCATCTTTTGCTCCAAAACCAATCATTTTTCAGCTATTTCAGGGCTGTTATTGCCTTTTTTCCCTCTCAAACGCAAGTACCGTTACATATTATTGTTACTTCATCATCTTGAATTACACGGTTTGGTACCAATAGAGACAAAAAGTAGATATGCAAGTCAAACAGAAAATGTAGCTGTTACAGAACACAGTCAACCAAAACACGCATCAAAACATACAAGAATTACAATGTTAATAAGCAAGTCATGTGACATCACAAATAACAACCGGGTTGACAATATGGCTACCGCCTTGGAACGATCTGTGGCAAAAAGGCCGCTGGGGATTTACAGTTTTACGCTATTTGCATCCCAGTAAAACGGGACAGTGTATTTAAAGATATTCCAGGTTATATTCTCTAACAAATAAATAAAATAAGTCAACGTTCGTTCTTTTGAATGCAATCTCCAAGATGAACATTGGCATGAATAATTCGTTTTAAAAAGAAGTAATTGAAATCTGGTCAAAAGACAATTATAAGAATGATATGCAATCTATTCCAAGCAGAAAATCTGGAACACTCCTTCATTTAAACACAACAAAGCATTCATTTATATTAAACAATGGGATGGTTCAGGCTTGAAATATATATTGAACAACAATACGATTATATATGTATTTCTACCGCCATGTTTAATTGGGATGACAGTAAATATAGATATAAAAATCGAAAGGAAAAGTAGCTTTCAAGGACGACAGTCAACCACAAACACACACAGAAACAAAGAACAACTTTAAAGATGAATAAAATGCCAAATAAGACACCAGACACATCACGAAATGGTTGACAATAGGCCTACCGCCTTGGAACGGTCAGTGGAAAAAAATGCCGCTGGGGGTTTAAACCAGGTTCTAGGGTGCACCAAACCTCACACTTACCCAGATGAAAGTGAGGTTTGGTCAACCCTAGATCCTGGTTTAAACCCAAAACGGCCTTTTCGTCACTGACCGTTCCAAGACGGTACCCATTTTGCCACTGACCGTTCCAAGACGGTACCCATTTATCAACCCTTTATGTTTGTGATGTCACATACTTTTATTTATTCTTGTATTTTGTTTGTTTTGAATGTTATTGGATAAATGAGTTTTTAAACTGTTACATATCTGATATACTTTTATATATTATGAAGCGAAAAAGAAACGCAATTCGGGAATTTCCGCTATATATTGTATATACTGCACATTTAATTCCACATACTATTCCAAAGAAATCTCAAGATGTTTTGTAAAAAGAAAAGAAGTTGCAGTTAGTTAGAGAAAGGACACAACTGTGATGTTGTAGACGTTTTAATCACAGTACACTTTGTATCAAGAAATTCATGAATGTTGAAGTTCCTCTTTGACAAATTGAGCCTGTCAATAATGAAACTCTGAAGGAATACTATTTGTTGTTTTATGTTTTCTTTTAGTCTTTTTTTCGAAGGAAAGGGCCTACGTAGCTATGTACCATTCGATTAGCAGCAGTATATTGTATATACTATATATAGCGAAAATTCCCGAGTTGCGCTTCTTTTTCGCTTCAGTATAATATGTTTCTACGCCATAAATATAGTATCCCACTGACGTGTACGTACACTAAGTGTTTCTATATCTTCGTCACCCAAGTGTTGACACGGACTTTAATACGCTTGTAAAGGATATCATTTACTTATATTTATCATGCAGATATGCACTTTTCTGCCTAATAAAGGGGTGACCTATTAAATTTTGCTTTATTAGGCAATGACCAATAGAGCAAATCAATGCGGAATCCCGCGGCATTTATTGTACGTAACGTTATCAGACGTCATGCACGTAACGTTGCCTGACGTCATAAAATAAACAAAAAACAACAACAAGGCGGCGTCCTCGATAAGCGTAACATTCTGAGAAATAGGTAATAATAGTAATTCATACAAAACATGTGGATAATCTACATGATAAATAGAATATTATGTCAGTGCCTTTTACTATCAAGTTTATTAGGCTCGGCAAAAAAAACGAAGAATGGCTCGGCAGAGCCTCGCCATTCTTCGTTTTATAAGCCTCGCCTAATAAACTTGATAGTAAACGGCACTGACATAGTATTCTCTATTTATACCTAAATATCATACATAGAAACTGGTCAGTACAATACAATGTGATACCGCTTACTTGAATCCTTAATACCAAGGATGTAAAATCGTACAATTCAAACTGGTACCGCTTTGTGCCATGAATGTAAAATCGTACAATACAAACTGGTACCGCTTAATGTCATGAATGTTAAATCGTACAATACAAACTGGTACCGCTTTGTGCCATGAATGTAAAATCGTACAATACAAACTGGTACCGCTTTGTGCCATGAATGTAAAATCGTACAATACAAACTGGTACCGCTTAGTGTCATGAATGTAAAATCGTACAATACAAACTGGTACCGCTTAGTGCCATGAATGTAATATCATACAATACAAACTGGTACCGCTTCGTGCCATGAATGTAAAATCGTACAATACAAACTGGAACCGCTTAGTGCCATGAATGTAAAATGGTCCCTACAATGCATTATCGTTCAACCTATATCTCTATTCCAATGAAAAACGAGCATTTATATCACGTGAGTGTACCTTAATTATATCTCCTTATTGAACGCTTGAAACAGCGTCAAAACAGAATCTTGCCAAAAAAAAAAGTTATCGTACTTAGACGCTTGAACGTACTTGGACTATCTATATTGATATTTCCTACTTGACGCAAATCGCGTGATACGACTGATTTGAGAAAAGTCTGAGAATCTTCAGATGAAACTAGTGAATAACAAAAGGCATTATACAGTTTAAGTGTTTAAATCTGTCTAATATGGATGTTTATGTAGGCGTCACAATCCATACAGGTTTTTCACGCAATATTGACTCGTTCAGTAAAAATCCATGGTATACTTAGGTTATTAGATCTGTCTTGTGATATTTGCACGAGTTCGCCCGCGTATTAATATTGCGCGACTTTAGTATCCCAATACGAATCTAATCACTTTTTATTGCATACACATTTTATTGCATACACATTTTTAATATAAAAATGAACAATTAGAACAAACATATTGGTTTTAACATTTGGGAATTTTGCACAATGAAACTGAAATACTAGGATTTGTTTTAATCACTTTACATTCTTCCTGCGACGTAACTGTGGATTGCACCAATCCCGAACGCGTATGCAAAAGCGAAATTACACCCAATACGACTTTAAAACACGTCGAATTTGGGCGAATATTGACATTTCAATTTACAATGAACGCAAAACACATTCTCTTAGCCTCGTTCGTCGAATGCGCCGTAAATCAGGAGGTCTTATGTATCATAGTCGATCATCCGAGCACGTTAAAGATTCGTTAATAAGAGAACGACAGGTTTCAGAATTCCTATTTATCTTTGGTCAACTCTAAATAGCCTAGTTTGTTCTAACGCACCATTAAAACAAAATTCCTTTGCAACGTTTCAGAACCTGTGGTGCCTATAGACCTATACAATCAGCCAGACGTTTGTACAACAATATCCAATAGTAGATAGTTTGTATTCCAGCTCATGGCTGCACGTGTATAACTAATATCTATCTTTGCTTTGTGCGTGTCTCAATATCCAAAAACGTGATTTATCACATAACATGGCGTCTGGGAGTGCCGTAAAGCCATGAATTATTTCCCGTAATACACTAGTGTATTACAGATGCAAATGAGGACCGAATCACTGTGTTTGTATACGTTAAAACTTTTAATACCAATTGTTTTCATGGTATACGGTACGTTCAGAGGCCTTAATTCTTTATCATTATTTGAAATCTTACTTCATAAAATGAACGTTAGTAACATTAATTTTGGTTTAGGGTGTCGCATTATTTGTACTTAAATAAGGTGAACGCATATACAACCGTGTAACGTAGCGACGTCGTGTAAACAACAAAACGACGTCACGATTTGCCTTACAAATTGCCGCCGTATATAAGGAAAATTGACAGCATTAAAGTGAAACTATCACGTCGAAGGTGGATTATGTGATAAACAGAATCTTACATTCGTGACTGTGTATTATTGACTTTAATAAACTCGTTGGATAAAAAGATAGGATCCTAGGCAAGAGCCTCGTATCCTATTATTTTATCCAACTCGTTTATTAAAATCAATAATACACAGTCACTCATGTAAGATTCTCTATTTAAAATACACATAATTAGCATCAAATATCGTAACGAAGTTGCTTGTCAAGGTTCCTCAGAATAGTTAAATGCATAATGCTGTAGACCTAGATCTTGCGATGAAAGCCGAAACTCTTTTACCCTGAAACGGAAATATTATTTTAATGTTTGCACTTTCATCCCCTCCTACCCATCTAAACTATTACAAAAAAGAGAAATAACTATTTCATCTGTAATAAAATAAAACGATCGTATTAAACATCACGTTAAATAAGCAATCACCATCGTGTTGTTGATTTTTTTAATTATAAACATAATCCAAACTACACATTTAGCTGATTTTAAAGTCTAATGGAGCCATCCGCATCTCTGTGGGCTTTTTAATCAGTCTATCTTGCCAGCACATGGTACCAAATGCTATACAGTTTGGTCGTAACACCTCTGAGTTGTACACTATCAGAATAAAGGTCGGAGAAATTATCGCACAGACGTTGACATTTTTTTGCAGGAGTCGTGTTAGATACGATCCCCTAATTAAATTACGGTGCCAGCGTGATTGTTTCTGGTGTTTCTATTTTAATAAATGTTACCCAAAATAATACGATTTGTTGAACGTCTTTCTTGAGCAAATTGTAGTTAAACATTACGCCTTCCTCGCCACAAAGATATATGTATTTGTTAAAAACATGTATGACGTAAACTTACATAACGATCATGCACAATACAAGTGTACAGGATCGCAAAAAGATCCGGTGAAATCATTCGTAAATAGTTTAGCTTTTACTTTGCTTACCAATTGTTTAATATCTAATTAATCAGAGACTATATGATATAACATCAATGCTCGTACACGTGAAATGTCATCCTAATTACATAAATTTTCTTCAGAAGAAAGTCATCACAAAGTTTATGATCCTTAATTAAATAGATCCAATATCAAAAATACCCCTGGACTGTATAAGATCATCTTTAGAAGAGACATAATGTCTGACATTAATGGAAACGTTTCCCAAAGAGTATTCTAAAACTTTGATTCAGTTCTACAGTTATCTTCAAAAATTATCTCTGTTGTTCTTTGATGCATTCCTATATTAGGAAGGTCTTCGATAACTGTCTATGATATTTCGTTCAGTCTTAACATGTTTAGAAGGTCTTCGATAACTGTATTTGTGGTTCTTTTGCTCTTACATTGGGTATGCAATACATAGATTTGGACGTATTTTATTTCACAGAATTGTTAAATGAACAATTTGGTAGTAACTGATACATATATCACACATGCAGCAAATAGAGAGAGAGAGTCGTGTATCGTGCTAAATGTTGTACATTTATACGTATTTTAATTAACATGACGCCAGTGCTTAGATATCTCCGCCCTAATGTTGATGTCGGAGTATATTGACAATATGTTATATTATAATACAGTTCCATGTGCTATTGTTTGACGGATGTATCGTATTGGTTTGTCTAGTTGAATGGATAAATGATTGACGACTTGCGTTATGCACCAACAAGTGTGTTGCAATAACTTTAATTTAGTGAGAAACTGTTCCATTTTTTCATTTGCGTAAAATGATACACGGAACACCAATTTATTTTCGAAAATATGATAATATCTAAGTTCTCACGCTATCAGGAACATGCATTATTGGACGGTCTTGAGATTGTTATGGTATAATTACGCAGCGTACTTAATTCTGGTGACGTATGCCGTGCTAAATGATGTTCACGTTTTAATTCCATCATCAAATTTTAATTTAGCGAGTTTTATTTGCGTAAACTGACACAAAGAACATCAATTTATTTTCGAAAATAGTATAATATCTTAAGTTCTCACGATATTCAGGAACATTCATTATTGGATTGTCTTGGGACTGTTATGGTATAATTGCGGAGCGAAGTCTATGCTGCAGTACAGTAAGGATTATTTTGCCAAAAGAAGTGAATAATAAACAAATCATACGGATCCATTCAATATTGTTTTAAATCACAACGTATATATCTTGAGAAACAACAGGTGATACTCATGTATGTCTATCACTCTAACAATCATTTATAACCTTACTATGCAGTTAACACCTTATCAATTTTTCATTTATAACTTACCACTGAAACTTGTATGTATAACCTTACTACATATTTATCACTCAGTTAACCAATTATAACCTTTTATGCATTTATCACTCTGTCAACAATTTATAACATTCTATGCATTTGTCGCTGTGTAAACCATTTATAACCTTACTATACATTCAACACCTTGTCAATGTTTCATTTATAACCTTACTATACATTTAGTTCTGTGCCAGTTATTTATAACCATGATATACATTTATCACATTCATCAGATAACTTTGGTATACATTTATCACATTGCCGATCATTTATAACCTTGTTATACATTTATCACATTGCCGATCATTTATAACCTTGTTATACATTTATCACATTGCCGATCATTTATAACCTCGTTTTACATTTATCATTTGTCGATCATGTATAACCTTGCCATACATTTATCACTTTGCCGATCATTTATAACCTTGTTATACACTTATCACTTTGTCGATCATGTATAACCTTGCCATACACGTATCACATTGCCGATCATTTATAACCTTGTTTTACATTTATCACTTTGTCGATCATTTATAACCTTGCAAAAATAAAATTCTCACTTTGCCAATCAGTTATAGATTTTCTATGTATGTATTTCCTAGCAAATAATTTATGACCTTGCCGTACATTTATTATCTCTCCAATTATGTATAAACGTGCGATACATTTATCCCTTTGCCAGTTATTTTAAGTCCAGACTCTATTGTGCCCATCGCGTCAGGTATACCTTGACGTGTTCGTTGGCGGACGGACTATAAACCTTAGAATTACACACACACACACTTGCCAGTTATTTATAACATTGCTATACATTTTTTACTTTGCAAATTATGTATAACCTTGCTATAAATGTATTACTTTGCCAATCATTTATAACCTTGATGTATATATATCACTTTGACAAACAAGTTTAACCTTGCAGTAAAATATATCACTGTGCCAATCATTTATAACATTGCTGTACATTATCACTTTGCCAATCATTATAACCTTTCTGTATAATTATCACCTTGCCAAACATGCATTACTATACATATATCACTTTGCCAATCATTTATATCTTTGCTGTATATTTATCACTTTACTAATCATTTATAACATTGCTTTATATTTAGCACTTTGCAAATCATATTTAACCTTGATGTATATTTATCACTTTGCCAATGATTTATAACCTTGCTGTATATTTATCACTTTAATAATCATTTATAACCTTGCTTTAGATTTAGCACATTGCAAAGCATTTTTAACCTTGCTGTATATTTATCACTTTGCCAGTCAATTATAACCTTGCTGTATTTTTATCACTTTACTAATCATTTATAACCTTGCTTTATATTTAGCACTTTGCAAATCATTTTTAACCTTGCTGTATATTTATCACGGTGCCAATCATTTATACCTTGCTGTATATTTATCACTTTGCCAATCATTTATGAACTTGCTGTATATTTATCACTTTACTTATCATTTTTAACCTTGCTATATAATTATCACTTTGCAAATCATTTTTAAAATGGCTGTGTAGTTATCACTTTGCCAGTCATTTATAACCTTGCTGTATATTTATCACTGTGCCAGTCATGTATAACCTTGCTGTATATTTATCACTGTCCCAAATTTTTTATAACCTTGCTGTATATTTATCACTGTGCCAATTATTTATAACCTTGCTGCATATGTTACACTGTGCCAATCATTTATAATTTTGCTAACCATTTATCACATTGCTAATTATTTATAGCATTGTTGTATATGTATCACTTTGCCAGTAATTAATAACCTTGCTGTATATATATCACTGTGCCAATTAGTTATAACCTTGCTGTATATTTATCACTTTGTTAATCATTTATATTCTTGCTGTATATTTATCACGTTGTCAGACATGCATTACTATACATTTATCACTTTGCCAATCATTTATAACCTTGCTGTATATTTATCACTTTGCTATACATCATTTACTTTGCCAATCATTTATAACCTTGCTGTATATTTATCACTTTGCCAATCATTTATAACCTTGCTCTGTATTCATCACTTTGCTATACATCGTTTACTTTGCCAAACATTTATAACTTTGCTGTATATTTATCAATTTGCTATGCATCGTTTACTTCGCCTAACATTCATAACTTTGCTTTACATTTATCACTTTGATATACATCGTTTACTTTGACAATCATTTATATCATTGCTGTATATTTATCACTTTGCTAATCATTTATATTCTTGCTGTATATTTATCACCTTGCCATGTATCACTTTCCCAATCATTTATAACCTTGCTGTATATGTATCACTTTGCCAAACATGCATTACTATACATGTATCTCTTTGCCAATCATTTATAACCTTTGCTGTATATTTATCATTTCTCTAAACATCGTTTACTTTGCCAAACATTCATAACTTTGCTGTATATTTATCACTTTGCTATACATCGTTTACTTTGCCAAACATTTATAACTTTGCTGTATATTTATAACTTTGCTATACATTGTTTACTTTGCCAATCATTTATAGCTTTGCTGTATATTTATCACTTTGATATACATCGTTTACTTGGCCAATCATTTATAACCTTACTTTATATTTATCACTTTGTCAAACATGCATTACTATACATGTATCACTTTGCCAATCATTTATAACTTTGCTGTATATGTATCACTTTACTAATCATTTATAACCTTGCTTTATATTTAGCACTTTGCAAATCATTTTCCTTGCAGTATATTTATCACTTTGCCAATCATTTATAACATTGCTGTATATTTATCACTTTACTAATCATTTATAACCTTGCTTTATATTTAGCACTTTGCAAGTATTTTTAACCTTGATGTATATTTATCACTTTGCCAATCATTTATAACCTTGCTATATATTTATCACTTAACTAATCATTTATAACCTTGCTTTATATTTAGCACTTTGCAAATCATTTTTAACCTTGCTGTATATTTATCACTTTGCCAATCAATTATAACCTTGCTGTATTTTTATCACTTTACTTATCATTTATAACCTTGCTTTATATTTAGCACTTTGCCAACAAATTATAACCTTGATGTATATTTATCACTTTGGTAATCAACTATAACCTTGCTGTATATTTATCACTGTGCCAATCACTTATAACATTGCTGTATATTTATCACTTTGCCAATCATTTATAACCTTGCTGTATATTTATCATTTCTCTATACATCGTTTACTTTGCCAAACATTCATAACTTTGCTGTATATTTATCACTTTGCTATACATCGTTTACTTTGCCAATCATTTATAGCTTTGCTGTATATTTATCACTTTGATATACATCGTTTACTTGGCCAATCATTTATAACCTTGCTTTATATTTATCACTTTGTCAAACATGCATTACTATACATGTATCACTTTGCCAATCATTTATAACTTTGCTGTATATGTATCACTTTACTAATCATTTATAACCTTGCTTTATATTTAGCACTTTGCAAATCATTTTCCTTGCAGTATATTTATCACTTTGCCAATCATTTATAACATTGCTGTATATTTAGCACTTTGCAAGTATTTTTAACCTTGATGTATATTTAGCACTTTGCAAGTATTTTTAACCTTGATGCATATTTATCACTTTACCAATCATTAATAACCTTGCTTTATATTTAGCACTTTGCCAATCATTTATAACCTTGCTGTATATTTAGCACTTTGCAAATCATTTTTAACCTTGCTGTATATTTATCACTTTACCAATCATTTATAACATTGCTTTATATTTATCACTTTACTAATCATTTATAACCTTGCTTTATATTTAGCACTTTGAAAATCATTTTTAACCTTGCTGTATATTTATTACTTGGCCAATCATTTATAACCTTGCTTTATATTTATCACTTTGTCAAACATGCATTACTATACATGTATCACTTTACCAATCATTTATAACCTTGCTGTATATTTATCACTTTGTCAGTCATTTATAACCTTGATGTATATTTATCAATTTGCCAATCATTAATAACATTGCTGTATATTTATCACTTTGCCAATCATTTATAACCTTGCTGTATATTTATCGTTTGCCAATCATTTATAACCTTGCTGTATATTTATCACTGTGCCAATCATTAATATCATTGCTGTATATTTATCACTTTGCCAATCATTTATCTTGATGTATATTTATCACTTTGTCAGTCATTTATAACCTTGATGTATATTTATCAGTTTGCCAATCATTTATAACCTTGCTGTATATTTATCACTTTGTCAGTCATTTATAACCTTGATGTACATTTATCACTTTGCCAATCATTTATAACCTTGCTCTGTATTCATCACTTTGCTATACATCGTTTACTTTGCCAAACATTTATAACTTTGCTGTATATTTATCAATTTGCTATGCATCGTTTACTTCGCCTAACATTCATAACTTTGCTGTATATTTATCACTTTGATATACATCGTTTACTTTGACAATCATTTATATCATTGCTGTATATTTATCACTTTGCTAATCATTAATATTCTTGCTGTATATTTATCACCTTGCCAAACATGCATTACTATACATGTATCACTTTCCCAATCATTTATAACCTTGCTGTATATGTATCACTTTGCCAAACATGCATAACTATACATGTATCTCTTTGCCAATCATTTATAACCTTGCTGTATATTTATCATTTCTCTATACATCGTTTACTTTGCCAAACATTCATAACTTTGCTGTATATTTATCACTTTGCTATACATCGTTTACTTTGCCAAACATTTATAACTTTGCTGTATATTTATAACTTTGCTATACATTGTTTACTTTGCCAATCATTTATAGCTTTGCTGTATATTTATCACTTTGATATACATCGTTTACTTGGCCAATCATTTATAACCTTGCTTTATATTTATCACTTTGTCAAACATGCATTACTATACATGTATCACTTTGCCAATCATTTATAACTTTGCTGTATATGTATCACTTTACTAATCATTTATAACCTTGCTTTATATTTAGCACTTTGCAAATCATTTTCCTTGCAGAATATTTATCACTTTGCCAATCATTTATAACATTGCTGTATATTTATCACTTTACTAATCATTTATAACCTTGCTTTATATTTAGCACTTTGCAAATCATTTTTAACCTTGCTGTATATTTATCACTTTGCCAATCATTTATAACCTTGCTGTATATTTATCACTTTACCAATCAATTATAACCTTGCTGTATTTTTATCACTTTACTTATCATTTATAACCTTGCTTTATATTTAGCACTTTGCCAAAAAATTATAACCTTGATGTATATTTATCACTTTGGTAATCAACTATAACCTTGCTGTATATTTATCACTGTGCCAATCACTAATAACATTGCTGTATATTTATCACTTTGCCAATCATTTATAACCTTGCTGTATATTTATCATTTCTCTATACATCGTTTACTTTGCCAAACATTCATAACTTTGCTGTATATTTATCACTTTGCTATACATCGTTTACTTTGCCAAACATGTATAACTTTGCTGTATATTTATAACTTTGCTATACATCGTTTACTTTGCCAATCATTTATAGCTTTGCTGTATGTTTATCACTTTGATATACATCGTTTACTTGGCCAATCATTTATAACCTTGCTTTATATTTATCACTTTGTCAAACATGCATTACTATACATGTATCACGTTGCCAATCATTTATAACTTTGCTGTATATGTATCACTTTACTAATCATTTATAACCTTGCTTTATATTTAGCACTTTGCAAATCATTTTCCTTGCAGTATATTTATCACTTTGCCAATCATTTATAACATTGCTGTATATTTAGCACTTTGCAAGTATTTTAACCTTGATGTATATTTAGCACTTTGCAAGTATTTTAAACCTTGATGTATATTTATCACTTTACTAATCATTTATAACCTTGCTTTATATTTAGCACTTTGCCAATCATTTATAACCTTGCTGTATATTTAGCACTTTGCAAATCATTTTTAACCTTGCTGTATATTTATCACTTTACCAATCATTTATAACATTGCTGTATATTTATTACTTTACTAATCATTTATAACCTTGCTGTATATTTAGCACTTTACTAATCATTTATAACCTTGCTTTATATTTAGCACTTTGCAAATAATTTTTAACCTTGCTGTATATTTATCACTTTACCAATCATTTATAACCTTGCTGTATATTTAGCACTTTGCAAATAATTTTTAACCTTGCTGTATATTTATCACTTGGCCAATCATTTATAACCTTGCTTTATATTTATCACTTTGTCAAACATGCATTACTATACATGTATCACTTTACCAATCATTTATAACCTTGCTGTATATTTATCACTTTGCCAGTCATTTATAACCTTGCTGTATATTTATCACTTTGTCAGTCATTTATAACCTTGATGTATATTTATAACTTTGCCAATCATTAATAACATTGCTGTATATTTATCACTTTGCCAATCATTTATAACCTTGCTGTATATTTATCGTTTGCCAATCATTTATAACCTTGCTGTATATTTATCACTGTGCCAATCATTTATAACATTGCTGTATATTTATCACTTTGCCAATCATTTATAACCTTGCTGTATATTTATCACTTTACTAATCATTTATAACCTTGCTTGATATTTAGCACTTTGCAAATCATTTTTAACCTTGCTGTATATTTATCACTGTGCCAATCATTTATAACATTGCTGTATATTTATCACTTTGCCAATCATTTATAACCTTGCTGTATATTTATCACTTTGCCAATCATTTATAGCATAGCTGTATATTTATCACTTCGCCAATCATTTATCACTTTGCTATACATCGCTTACGTTGCCAATCATTTATCTTGCTGTATATTTATCACTTTGCTAATCATTTATAAACTTTCTGTATATTTATCACTTTGTCAACCATTTATAACTTTGCTATACATCGCTTACTTTGCCAATCATTTATAACCTTGATGTATATTTATAACTTTGCCAATCATTTATTACCTAGATGTATACCGTATACTGATCGCTTTGCTGACCATTTATGAACTTGCTGTATATTTATCACGTTGTCAATCACTTTACCAATCATTTATAACCTTGCTGTATATTTATCACTTTACCAATCATTTATAACTTTGCTACAGATCGTTTGCTTTTCCAATCATTTATAACGTTGCTATGCATTTATCACTTTGTCAGCCATGCATAACCATACTGTAGTTCTTACTTTGTCAATCATTTATAACGTTGCACCCCTCACCGCTGTGTGTTCGATCCCTCATGGGCCTAGGAATCTTTATGTGAGGAAGCTATCCAGCTGACTTTCGGAACATCGGTGGTTTTACCCAGGTGCCCGCAGTGCATGAAAATGGCCTAGAGGGGCACTTGGGGTCTTCCTCCACCAATGGAAGCTAAAAACCTTATGACCTTAGCTGTTCGTGATACTATCAAATCAAGCCTAATTCTTTTATAACTTTTCTATATATTGATCACTTTGCCAATGACTTGCAATATTTTATATCACTTTACCAATCATATATAACCTTGCTATACATTTAGATATTAATTACGAAAATTCAGTGTTGTGCACAAATCGATCGACGATATGTCAGTCCGTATTATTTCAAAATTGTATACATATCTGGGAAAAACTAACGATAGCCGATAATGAAAGAGCTTGTCGTCGAAGAAAGTATACAATCTCTTTTAGTATGCACATTTGCACCAGACGGTTACACTTCCTACGCTGAGTGTATTAATCACTTCGAATGCAGTTCAGCAAGCTCAAAGCCAAATAACTACGTGTTTGTTCGTTATAACCTTATTTTTTAACCGGTGTTCACGTTCCAGTGGAAGCATTTTTCTGTCTGTGTGTGCCATCTTTCACTACCGTATATAGCCTTTGCTATTACAACAGCGTTATAGTTGCGTTTATAGGCAATACTTATGTAATCAACTGTAAACAAAACTAAAAACGTTTTACCTCTCAGTTGACTGAATAATTCTTTAACATTGATATAATTTTAAAATATTTATTACGACTGACACCATGGTGGGTATATGGTTCATCTTCTTGGATTTTATAAAAAACATCAGTTAAGCAAGTCTTTGGATTTGCTTCATTAAAACTCACTACAACACATTTGTTACGCATTGTGTTCCGACCTCCGCAAGCAGGTAAAATGATCAGTTGAAAAGAAATTTCGACAGGGCAAAGAGAAACATGTCGTTAGCGACAGGAGCGGATTCGATGCACTGTTTGACCGCATAGAGCTTCCAGCTAATTAAAGTGAACAGGCCAGTGGGGACAATTCCGCGTCGATTCTCACCAAACTTTCTCAGAATGATTATTATGCACCATTCTTGAGTGAGAGGGGTGGCGGTGCATATGAATTTGATCATGTCCATCCGTTCGTCTGCCCATACGCCCCGTACGTCCCGTGCTACCACATCTCATATCTCAGTAATTGTTAAAGACAATCACTTGAAACTTACAGCAGATGTTTGAATGTTTGTAGTGACATAGCTTAGCTGTAAACACAGAGTTGTATCCCTTCTCAAACCTAAAAACGTGCAAGAATGATCATGTCTCAGTAAATATAAACTGAACTGAACACTTTTTTACTTTGCACATCACTGGCGAGACTGCGCGCCGAGTACGGACCCATCCTGCCGAGAGCGCCTCGGTCAGTGTTGAATCGGTCGGTTGCCCGTTCGACCCGTTTTGAAGGAGTCTAGCACGCGCGAAAAATTAAGTTTACTTCTGATTTCTAATGTATTTATTCAAAAACAAGATATCTCTGTAACTAAGAGAGAAATCTCTTTTCTTAGAGATATCTTATTTGTTTGAGAAATATCTCTCTACCTTTGAAAGATATCTTGAGAAATATCTCTCTACCTTTGAGAGATATCTCTCTAGCTTAAATATTTAAATATATAATTCCGCTTGCCATATATTTATTCCGTTGGTATACCGTTTTTAATCAAAATCCATAGTTCACGTAGTTTTCGTATGTACACTTGCACAGAAAATGTGAATTCTTGTAAATAAGTGATTTATTTAAAAAATTCTTACACCAGGGCTGCATTTGTAAACAATGGGTAAAAAACCCAGCGCATTTTCGTATAATCATTATTCTTATAATTCCGACAAATGAAAGAAAAGAACAGCGCATCCGATACAGTGTACCCTTCATTATCATGCAGTTTGGCTATGCCTACCGTTCGCATAGAACTTCGCTTTTCAAGTTTGAGAAATAGTAAAAATAGTGTTCCCCTCATAGAGCCCCCTTCGCATATTACGCATAGAGCTCCCGAATTAGCTCTATGCGAAGAAGGGTCTATGCGGTCCCACAAGGCACGCACACTTTTACTAATATCACAGATATCAAGTAGTTTGACATGCTTCTTAAACGGTACATATAACTAATACATATTCCAAGTTTAATTTGAATTTTCAAAAAAAAATAAAAAAAATAAAAAAAGCGTCGAATGGACGGACATAAATATGTTATCTGTTTTCACGGCTAAACAAATATTGGAAATAAATAAACAAAACCACCTGATAAAACAGCATACAGTAGAATTCATAGAAAAATAACTTGGAATCGGGAGTTTCTTCAGTTGTCCGTCATTTTGATTTCAACTTTCAGTGGGCTTTCGTATTACCGGTCACCGGCGGGTAATATGGTCTGGTACACTTGGCTCTTAACCAGTCAAAAGCAGAGGAATTTTAAGAAATGGTGATACGTTGATATACCCTGGCAACTGCGGGGATTATCTTTCATTGTTGCACTTTCATCCCATCCTACCCATCCAAACTATTACGAAGAGTAAGAATTTAAACTTTTTCATCTCTAATATACTCAGCAAAACTAGAAACGTCCCTCTTTTAACCTGTGATTTGCATAGGGTTGACTTTGTCACACTTTGTACACCAATCTAGATACAATTTCATCATTTTATACTTATCACTCAATCATTCTGATAAATAATCATCAAAAACCAAAGTTCGTCTATTGCTGCTAAAACATGTTTTATTCAAATTGCGAACTCACTATATTTTTATTATAAAGGGAGGTAATCTGAAAATATTCGTTCTTGAAAGCTGTATGGCGCAAAAATGAGTGAAAAGATCAGCGTCTTTTCTCTGTTTTTGTGGTGATGAGGTCATTCTCTGTTTATTTCAATATAACAAAACTGTGTTAACTCAAAGTTTTAACCACAAGACCCGGAAATGCTGTTTAAACCAAATCAAGGGGAATACGTTTGCCGACAAGTTTGATTCAAAGAAAATTGTTTTCATGGCAGTGCTGGCCTTTAACAAAGATATTGGCATATAATTTAAATAAAATATGATTTCATTGTGTCTAAATCTATGGGTAAAGTTGGCGACGTTTCTATTTTTGCTCAGTGTAAAATAACATAATTATACTTAATCATCACGTTAAATAAGCAATCACCATCATGTTTTATTTTAATTATAAACACAATCCAAATCACGCAGTAAACTGCTTTTAAAGCCTAATGGAGCAAGCACATCTCTGTGGGCTTTTTAATCGGTATTGCTTGCCAGCATATGACACCAAATATACGATACAATTTGGTCATTGAATCTCTGAGTTGTACACTATTAGAGTGCAGGTCGGAAAATGATCGCCCAGACATTGACTTTTTTTGCAGGAGCCGTGTTAGATACGATCCACTAATTAAATTACAATGCCAGCGTGATTCTTTCTGCTGTTTCTGTTTTATTAACAAGTTACCCAAAATAATACGATTTGCTGAACCTCCTTCTTGCGCGAATGATTTGAGGATAGCCAAACATTACGCATCTTAATGTATATGTTAAGGGTTTGGTCCGAATATGGTTTTAAGTGCACACTATATTTGGCATACTGAAGCATCAACACTTGTCTATGAATGCAAAATCATACACAGGCTCAATGTTGCTGGACTTTTTTATGACTGATAAGCAATATTTTGTTCTAAAAGCTGTACGCGATTACCGCGACTGCCCGTGATTATCGTGAGTGTCCATGATTACCGCGAGTGTCCGTGATTACCGTGAATACCCTCGATTACCGTGAGTATCCGTGATTACCGTGATTACCGTGAGTACCCGTGATTACCGTGATTATCGTGAGTACCCGTGATTACCGTGTGTGTCCGTGATTACCGTGAGTACCCGTGATTACCGTGAGTGTCCGTGAATATCGTGAGTACCCGTGATTACCGTGAGTACCCGTGATTACCGTGAGTGTCCGTGATTACCGTGAGTACCCGTGATTACCGTGAGTGCCCGATATTGCCGATAGTGTCCGTTATTACCGTGAATACCATTGTCTTGAGTACCCGTGATTACCGTGAGTGTCCGTGATTAACGTGAGTATCCGTGATTACCGTGAGTGTCCGTGATTACCGTGAGTGTCCCTGATTATCGTGAGTGTCCGTGATTACCGTGAGTGTCCGTGATTATCGTGAGTACCTGTGATTACCGTGAGTGTCCGTGATTACCGTGAGTACCCGTGATTACCGTATGTGTCTGTGATTACCGTGAGTACCCGTGATTACCGTGAATACCCGTGCTTACCGTGAGTGTACGTGATTATCGTGAGTACCCGTGATTACCGTGAGTGCCCGTGATTACCGTGAGTGTCCGTAATTACCGTGAGTGTCCGTGATTACCGTGAGTGCCCGTGATTACCGTGAGTGTCCGTGATTACCGTGAGTGTCCGTGATTACCGTGAGTACCCGTGATTACCGAGAGTGTCCGTGATTATCGTGAGTACCCGTGATTACCGTGAGTGCCCGTGATTACCGTGAGTGTCCGTGCTTACCGTGAGTGTCCGTGATTATCGTGAGTGCCCGTGATTACCGTGAGTGTCCGTGATTATCGTGAGTGCCCGATATTGCCGATAGTGTCCGTTATTACCGTGAATACCATTGTCTTGAGTACCCGTGATTATTACCCGTGATTGCCGTGAGTGCCGTGATTACCGTGAATGCCCGTTATTACCGTGAGTGTCCGAGAGTACCGTGAGCGTCATTCTATATGCCTTACAGTATTGGTGCTGTAACTAGCAAACACCATGTTGAAGTCCACATTTACAGTAATCGTAAAATCAACATTCACATGATCAATTCCCCAAATAGGAAGATGAATGTGATCAATAAGAAAAAGTTTCTTCCATCGAAAGAGACAACACACAGGCGATCACGAACATGCCGATAATATACCAATTATGTTTTCATAGAACAGCTTTCACGTTGGGACCCATAGGAATAATTCATATGCAGCCTGTAAATGAGCGCTGTTCAAGTCATCTAGCATAAACACACGCTCACCACTTTAAGACATGTACTTTACATCATGGAGTAAATCTGAATACTCCCTATATCTTTGGCGAAATTAACAAGGTGTAAGAGTCAATGTATGATCTGGTAGTGGTGATTTGGTGCCAATGCAAAATCAAGATAAACCCCTCATAATGTGCTTCAGTGTCATTTGCAATGAGCACGTGCATTACCTAAGGGGCATAATACGTTCGGTTGAATTATTATTTATGAAATGTTTGGATTGGAAGCACACAGTAAAATCATGCTAAATCATCAATATTAATTTATATGGGGTTCATATTGCTAAATCATCAATATTAATTTATATGGGGTTAGTTTTGCCCGATCATCAATATTAATTTATATGGGGTTCGTGTTGCTAAATCATCAATATTAATTTATATGGGGTTAGTTTTGCCCGATCATCAATATTAATTTATATGGGGTTCGTGTTGCTAAATCATCAATATTAATTCATATGGGGTTCATGTTTCTAGAAGCTGTACATATTATTAAGTAAATGTGTAGACATAGCACGAAACAAGATTTATTATAGCCTTAAAGCATAAATATTAATGACGTATGCACCAAAAACTACCCGAGACGTCGAGTTTTACCGACCAAACTATTTCATTAACAATAATCAATTTTATCACATAACTTACGGTGTGGGATTGGAATAACATCATTCTATATTTTCGATATACCACTAGACATATAAGTATGCAAATTAGCCTAGTATGGGCTGTCAAAAAAACTCGATAATGACTATGATCCAGTTATGTCGGTTTCGCGTGTTAAAGCGACAGGCAAAATGAAATAAAAATCGATATGTGAGTTATGTGATAAATAGAATCTAACGTTCGTTCTCATTCATTAGTGAATTTATTAAACTCGTTTAGATGATATAATGCTCGGCAAGAGCCCCGCATTATATCATTTTGCCAACTCGTTTAATAAATTCAATAATGAATGAGTACTCAAGGGAGATCCTCTGTATATGAGGCCTAGTTTAGTGAACATGTACATTACAGATGCTGAAAAAGAAATAAAAAATAATATATTATTGACATCCATTATTCTTCCAGATCAGCTCTACTAAAATGTTGGTTTCCTGTGCTACTTCCTACCCAATAAAATGGCAGCGACCCACCCTTTTTATTCTGTTCAACATTTAGTGAACTTTTATTTCTTTTCTTTTTTACAATTTTTAGGATAGCGCCGCAAATCGCACCAATATTGGGTATATACGTATATTGTTAATTTTATTTTATATTATTATAAATGAATCTAAATTAAAAATATTACATAAAAGAGACACATTAAAACAGATCGTATGTATAAAACAGACAGGACCCTATGTTTTGTAAAACGCTTTCCCCACTGTCAGACGACTTCGTAAAAAGAAAAATGTCACCTACCCGCTTAAAACTGTTTGGGTCGAAGCTCAGGAAATCAACATTGTTTTAAATATAACAGTGATTAGATATTCTAATTTTAATTCTAATGCGCGTGTCATTGTATATACCTAATGTGGTGATCTTCTCATTAACTTTATTTTCATAGCAATGTTACACCATCCTTGAACACCCTTATGTATTATAATATTTATCAACGCCATTAGGTTTTTATTATATACTTCCCAGTGAAATAGTGGATTGTATGGTTATAATAAACCTTATATTCTCATTGTTTATATTTTCACAGTGAGTCGGAAAAAAAGGAACACATTTTTTCAACATTTGCTTATAACAGTCATAATTCGTGTCAAAGTTTAGAAATATATTCTATGCGCACTAAATATATGTAAATCGCCTCACGCTCTGGCGTAACTATATTTATCCGCGAATACGTTAAAGGAGAACTGTCGGAACGAAACGTATTTTCTGTTTGAAACAATTTGGTAGTGTTGCATGATAAAAAGTGTATAATAAATAGAATATTTGTTGGTTTATCGTGAATATAGGATTTATTTTCATCTCGAAGTGAGAAAACTTATATTTTCACTCATGCTTTTTCATCTCGAAGAAAATAAATTCTATATTCACCCCAAACCAACAAATATCCTCTATATATTTTACAAAAAGTGTAAATAATACTGAAAAAAGTACTTCAAATACCGCATATGGCAATTATTTAATCACTCAGCAAAGTGAACACGACATTAGTCCTGTGGAATTCCAAGGATACATATTTAAGCAAGGAACATTAATCAGATAACAAGCATTTAAAGTGTGAACAACATTATCCTATTGCCTATTGATTACGGTGGTCCCACCGACGACGTAGATTAAGATAGTGGACCTTAATCGATGCGTTAACGACGTTAATTTGCGTTGTAAAATATTCTCGCCTCTCACCGCTGCGGATTCGAATCCCACTGGGAGCTCAACTTGTGAGAAAGTGTCGATTCTTACGAATGGCGGGAGGTATACAGTACTGGTTCTAACCAGGAATAAGTGGGTGGTCTGCCTCCACTCGACCGTCATACATAACCTAAAATGTGCTAAACATTACGTTAACACCAAACAAACACATATTAAGATTTTGAATTGAAGTTTGTATTTACACGGAGTCGGCTCCACATAATCGTTACTTTTATACCCTGAATGCAGTTATAACTGGTCTCGAGTCTCACCCTCAAAATCAGCTGTTGAATTGCCAAAATAGTTTTGTAATAAGTATTTATGAGCCGTTGCCAGTAATATCATTCTGGTTGGACAGTCCCTGGCCCAGGCGGAACTCCTAGGCACTACCCTCCCTCCCACCCACCCACCCACCCATCCACACACCCACACACACACTCACACTCACACACACACACACACACACACACACACTTCTCATCCCAGTCATACATACTCGGTTAATTTAGGTGATCTTCATTATATGTACTTAGGAATTTAGTAACTGTAATAAAATATTAAAATATTACTAATTTGTGAATATTACACCATGTCATGTCAAATGTTAAAACAACTATGCATTGTATACTCTTGTGTCACTGTTGTGATTTGAGTTAATAACGTATTGTTCTGTTCCGTTCTTCTGTTCCTATTGTCCACCCTTTGTGTCTGTGGTGTTTCATATTTTTCTTACGAGTGTTGTTTGTTTTCAGTGCGTGTATTTGGCTGACTGCGCCCTGTGACTGATACATTGCGTGTATTTGGCTTGTATTTGGCTGACTGCGCTCTGTGACTGATACATTGCGTGTATTTGACTGACTGCGCTCTGTGACTGATACATTGCGTGTATTTGGCTGACTGCGATCTGTGACTGATACATTGCGTGTATTTGGCTGACTGCGCTCTGTGACTGATACATTGCGTGTATTTGGCTGACTGCGTTTTGTGACTGATACAATGCGTGTATTTGGCTGACTGCGCTATGTGACTGATACATTGCGTGTTCGACTTGTCTGCCTACTTGATGTAACCCAAGTCGTGATTATCTCAGCAACTACAAGTATTGTGTCTCATCTACATCATACAAACCTCGCTAATTAACATCACTTTGGGTTTCTCATCAACATCGTTCAAATAAATATAAGTATAAAGATCGAACAGGAAATGCAGCTTTTACAGAACTTAGTAAACAAAAAAACACGCAAAAAGACAAACATAAATAGCAATGTTAATAAAGAATAAAGGTATATGACGTCACAAACATAAAACGTGCTGACAATAGGGCTTCCGCCTTGGAACGGTCAGTGGCAAAAAAAAGGCCGCTGTGGAGCTTAAACCAGGTTCTAGGGTTCACCAAACCCCATATTTACCCTACCGTCATCCCAATAAAAACGGGACAGTGTAAATAAAGAGTCCCCGACACGCCTTGAATCATATTCTCTAACCAACAAGGCAGCATTAATAGGCAATATAAGTAAAACACAAAGATGTTTGATCTACCCCATCATTTCATAACTTATAGGTGCCGATTTGTTATATTTACTACTAAAATAATATCATTCACGCGAAATATCATTAGGTTAGAATCTTGTTTCCAGCTATACTTAATTGTTTCAATGTTACTTTTACACATTGGCTCAATGAGGTCATCCTCAGCGACGTTGACATTGACACCAACCGCACAATACAACATACGTCCGTGTTTGAAATACCGTCAATTCTCACATTGTCTCAGCGATAAGAACTATTGTGTATTTAACATCACAATTCATAGTTTTAAAAATCGTATTTCGAGTTTTTCGCCTGAAGATGTTTTAGAACTCACTTTTATAACACCAGAAGAGATTAAGAATCGCCTTTTGATAAGTCAAAACAATTGTTTAGTTTTAACAAGGCCTATATTTTTTATATTCGCTTTTCCGGACTAAAGAACAATATCGCGTGCAAACTAACTAACATCAGTTCATAAAGGTATATTATCATTTAACAGCGTCGTGAGAAAATAACATTTCCGGTTGTTACTTATTCTGATTAGCTGTTTAGCGTTTATGCACTTTATATGATTCGATGGTCTTTCCTTATCAAACAAGTCAGCTGCCTTTGTTCATTATTGCATACCAGTTTATTGCCCGATAGTTTCGTGCATATTGCGCACAACCATATCCAAGACAAAATCGATTGAAAGAACACGAAAGCTTTCTACGGTCGTTATGCGTTTCAGTGAAAAAGGATTCTGGGGAAAAAGTGCTGCATGATTTCTCCCAGCAGAACTGAAATATGGATTAAGAACATATCAACATCGAATGTAGTAAAGACCTTAATCAAATCATGCATTCTGGTCGAAACTCCGTTTGTCGATTCCGAAGCTACCAACATCGGAGCACCATAAAACAGGCATGTATAGTAATTGAGAATTGAAGAACAGAATAAGGAAACTCTAAATAAGTATATAAAGTTGTCGGAAATGTTCTTATTACGTTATTATAAATTCTAAAACTATATTTTAGATGACAAATATAAAAAACAATGTTGATAGTATTGATGACATTGGCATAAATAATTGTCATACATTAATGTATCCCGGCAACTCTCCCTCTGTAATCGGTTTCCAAATTATTGTGTAGGTCAATCTAATGCCTTCTTTGAGGAGGTCAAGCAGACTGTTACCCGTTACGCAGTAAATACTACTACTAATAACAAACAATATTTTAATTATAAATTAGTTTGTGATAATAATGTAGGCAGATTGAGGTAGGTGGCGAAGTGACGAGTACATATATTGAAAATAACTATGCTTAGCGGATTGTGAATGACTGTGCGATAACGTCATAGTTATGCAAAGATGCAGTCAATGTGGAAGAAGTATAAATTATCACTTTTCTTTTTCCATATCACATATGATATCATCCCGAGAATTCAATATCAATACCGAGGTCCATATTTTTACTTATCATGCTACCCAGTTGTTTGATCAAGCAACATTATCGTTTTTGTATTGCATATTGAAAACAAAACATGTGTACGCGATACGTTTTATTATACACTAGAGCATATTTAAAAAAATGAACGCGTGCATTGCTATGTCCCAGCACGGAAGTGAGGAGGGCATATCATGTATGTACGTCTGTACAAAAACAGTTTTACATTCAAGTTTTTCGTCTTTTTCCCAGACACCTAAAGCAGCAGAAGTTTCAAACTTCACACATATGTACATATACATGTACATTTCTGCAGTATGTCCCTACCAAAAATAGATCTATATGAACGACCTTCTCCTGCTTTTCGCACTTTTTTAATTTGCATTTAAATTTTAAATTTAAATCTGGTTAAATCTCAGACACCAGAAGCCGTATGGCTTTCCAACTTCATACATGTTTACATTACAACAATACCTCCGTACCAACTTCATACATGTTTACATCTACATTACAACAATACCTCCGTACCAACTTCATACATGTTTACATCTACATTACAACAATACCTCCGTACCAACTTCATACATGTTTACATCTACATTACAACAATACCTCCGTACCAACTTCATACATGTTTACATCTACATTACAACAATACCTCCGTACCAACTTCATACATGTTTACATCTACATTACAACAATACCTCCGTACCAACTTCATACATGTTTACATCTACATTACAACAATACCTCCGTACCAACTTCATACATGTTTACATCTACACTACAACAATACCTCCGTACCAACTTCATACATGTTTACATCTACACTACAACAATACCTCCGTACCAACTTCATACATGTTTACATCTACACTACAACAATACCTCCGTACCAACTTCATACATGTTTACATCTACATTACAACAATACCTCCGTACCAACTTCATACATGTTTACATCTACATTACAACAATACCTCCGTACCAACTTCATACATGTTTACATCTACATTACAACAATACCTCCGTACCAACTTCATACATGTTTACATCTACATTACAACAATACCTCCGTACCAACTTCATACATGTTTACATCTACATTACAACAATACCTCCGTACCAACTTCATACATGTTTACATCTACACTTCAACAATACCTCCGTACCAACTTCATACATGTTTACATCTACACTACAACAATACCTCCGTACCAACTTCATACATGTTTACATCTACATTACAACAATACCTCCGTACCAACTTCATACATGTTTACATCTACATTACAACAATACCTCCGTACCAACTTCATACATGTTTACATCTACATTACAACAATACCTCCGTACCAACTTCTTACATGTTTACATCTACATTACAACAATACCTCCGTACCAACTTCATACATGTTTACATCTACACTACAACAATACCTCCGTACCAACTTCATACATGTTTACATCTACATTACAACAATACCTCCGTACCAACTTCATACATGTTTACATCTACATTACAACAATACCTCCGTACCAACTTCATACATGTTTACATCTACATTACAACAATACCTCCGTACCAACTTCATACATGTTTACATCTACATTACAACAATACCTCCGTACCAACTTCATACATGTTTACATCTACATTACAACAATACCTCCGTACCAACTTCATACATGTTTACATCTACATTACAACAATACCTCCGTACCAACTTCATACATGTTTACATCTACATTACAACAATACCTCCGTACCAACTTCATACATGTTTACATCTACATTACAACAATACCTCCGTACCAACTTCATACATGTTTACATCTACATTACAACAATACCTCCGTACCAACTTCATACATGTTTACATCTACATTACAACAATACCTCCGTACCAACTTCATACATGTTTACATCTACATTACAACAATACCTCCGTACCAACTTCATACATGTTTACATCTACATTACAACAATACCTCCGTACCAACTTCATACATGTTTACATCTACATTACAACAATACCTCCGTACCAACTTCATACATGTTTACATCTACACTACAACAATACCTCCGTACCAACTTCATACATGTTTACATCTACACTACAACAATACCTCCGTACCAACTTCATACATGTTTACATCTACACTACAACAATACCTCCGTACCAACTTCATACATGTTTACATCTACATTACAACAATACCTCCGTACCAACTTCATACATGTTTACATCTACATTACAACAATACCTCCGTACCAACTTCATACATGTTTACATCTACATTACAACAATACCTCCGTACCAACTTCATACATGTTTACATCTACATTACAACAATACCTCCGTACCAACTTCATACATGTTTACATCTACATTACAACAATACCTCCGTACCAACTTCATACATGTTTACATCTACACTACAACAATACCTCCGTACCAACTTCATACATGTTTACATCTACACTACAACAATACCTCCGTACCAACTTCATACATGTTTACATCTACATTACAACAATACCTCCGTACCAACTTCATACATGTTTACATCTACATTACAACAATACCTCCGTACCAACTTCATACATGTTTACATCTACATTACAACAATACCTCCGTACCAACTTCATACATGTTTACATCTACATTACAACAATACCTCCGTACCAACTTCTTACATGTTTACATCTACATTACAACAATACCTCCGTACCAACTTCATACATGTTTACATCTACACTACAACAATACCTCCGTACCAACTTCATACATGTTTACATCTACATTACAACAATACCTCCGTACCAACTTCATACATGTTTACATCTACATTACAACAATACCTCCGTACCAACTTCATACATGTTTACATCTACATTACAACAATACCTCCGTACCAACTTCATACATGTTTACATCTACATTACAACAATACCTCCGTACCAACTTCATACATGTTTACATCTACATTACAACAATACCTCCGTACCAACTTCATACATGTTTACATCTACATTACAACAATACCTCCGTACCAACTTCATACATGTTTACATCTACATTACAACAATACCTCCGTACCAACTTCATACATGTTTACATCTACATTACAACAATACCTCCGTACCAACTTCATACATGTTTACATCTACATTACAACAATACCTCCGTTCCAACTTCATACATGTTTACATCTACATTACAACAATACCTCCGTACCAACTTCATACATGTTTACATCTACATTACAACAATACCTCCGTACCAACTTCATACATGTTTACATCTACATTACAACAATACCTCCGTACCAACTTCATACATGTTTACATCTACATTACAACAATACCTCCGTACCAACTTCATACATGTTTACATCTACATTACAACAATACCTCCGTACCAACTTCATACATGTTTACATCTACATTACAACAATACCTCAGTACCAACTTCATACATGTTTACATCTACATTACAACAATACCTCCGTACCAACTTCATACATGTTTACATCTACATTACAACAATACCTCCGTACCAACTTCATACATGTTTACATCTACATTACAACAATACCTCCGTACCAACTTCATACATGTTTACATCTACATTACAACAATACCTCCGTACCAACTTCATACATGTTTACATCTACATTACAACAATACCTCCGTACCAACTTCATACATGTTTACATCTACATTACAACAATACCTCCGTACCAACTTCATACATGTTTACATCTACATTACAACAATACCTCCGTACCAACTTCATACATGTTTACATCTACATTACAACAATACCTCCGTACCAACTTCATACATGTTTACATCTACATTACAACAATACCTCCGTACCAACTTCATACATGTTTACATCTACATCACAACAATACCTCCGTACCAACTTCATACATGTTTACATCTACATCACAACAATACCTCCGTACCAACTTCATACATGTTTACATCTACATTACAACAATACCTCAGTACCAACTTCATACATGTTTACATCTACATCACAACAATACCTCCGTACCAACGTCATACATGTTTACATCTACATTAAAACAATACCTCCGTACCAACTTCATACATGTTTACATCTACATTACAACAATACCTCCGTACCAACTTCATACATGTTTACATCTACATTACAACAATACCTCCGTACCAACTTCATACATGTTTACATCTACATCACAACAATACCTCCGTACCAACGTCATACATGTTTACATCTACATTAAAACAATACCTCCGTACCAACTTCATACATGTTTACATCTACATCACAACAATACCTCCGTACCAACTTCATACATGTTTACATCTACATTACAACAATACCTCCGTACCAACTTCATACATGTTTACATCTACATTACAAAAATACCTCCGTACCAACGTCATACATGTTTACATCTACATTACAACAATACCTCCGTACCAACTTCATACATGTTTACATCTACATTACAACAATACCTCCGTACCAACTTCATACATGTTTACATCTACATTACAACAATACCTCCGTACCAACTTCATACATGTTTACATCTACATTACAACAATACCTCCGTACCAACTTCATACATGTTTACATCTACATTACAACAATACCTCCGTACCAACTTCATACATGTTTACATCTACATTACAACAATACCTCCGTACCAACTTCATACATGTTTACCTCTACATTACAACAATACCTCCGTACCAACTTCATACATGTTTACATCTACATTACAACAATACCTCCGTACCAACTTCATACATGTTTACATCTACATTACAACAATACCTCCGTACCAACTTCATACATGTTTACATCTACATTACAACAATACCTCCGTACCAACTTCATACATGTTTACATCTACATTACAACAATACCTCCGTACCAACTTCATACATGTTTACATCTACATTACAACAATACCTCCGTACCAACTTCATACATGTTTACATCTACATTACAACAATACCTCCGTACCAACTTCATACATGTTTACATCTACATTACAACAATACCTCCGTACCAACTTCATACATGTTTACATCTACATTACAACAATACCTCCGTACCAACTTCATACATGTTTACATCTACATTACAACAATACCTCCGTACCAACTTCATACATGTTTACATCTACATTACAACAATACCTCCGTACCAACGTCATACATGTTTACATCTACATTACAACAATACCTCCGTACCAACTTCATACATGTTTACATCTACATTACAACAATACCTCCGTACCAACTTCATACATGTTTACATCTACATTACAACAATACCTCCGTACCAACTTCATACATGTTTACATCTACATTACAACAATACCTCCGTACCAACTTCATACATGTTTACATCTACATTACAACAATACCTCCGTACCAACTTCATACATGTTTACATCTACATCACAACAATACCTCCGTACCAACTTCATACATGTTTACATCTACATTACAACAATACCTCCGTACCAACTTCATACATGTTTACATCTACATTACAACAATACCTCCGTACCAACGTCATACATGTTTACATCTACATCACAACAATACCTCCGTACCAACTTCATACATGTTTACATCTACATTACAACAATACCTCCGTACCAACTTCATACATGTTTACATCTACATTACAACAATACCTCCGTACCAACTTCATACATGTTTACATCTACATTACAACAATACCTCCGTACCAACTTCATACATGTTTACATCTACATTACAACAATACCTCCGTACCAACTTCATACATGTTTACATCTACATTACAACAATACCTCCGTACCAACTTCATACATGTTTACATCTACATTACAACAATACCTCCGTACCAACTTCATACATGTTTACATCTACATTACAACAATACCTCCGTACCAACTTCATACATGTTTACATCTACATTACAACAATACCTCCGTACCAACTTCATACATGTTTACATCTACATTACAACAATACCTCCGTACCAACTTCATACATGTTTACATCTACATTACAACAATACCTCCGTACCAACTTCATACATGTTTACATCTACATTACAACAATACCTCCGTACCAACTTCATACATGTTTACATCTACATTACAACAATACCTCCGTACCAAATGTAATTAAATATAAATGACCTTCACCTATTTTTTGCGTTTTGTCAATTTATATTTAAATTTTTCAAGTTTTTCGCCTGAAGATGTTTTAGAACTCAGTTGCATTCAAGATTTTGGCTAACTAACATGACTATCATGGCAATTCAACAAGATATCATACCAGTTGATAAAACAGCATAGCAAATGAACAAGATGACATGCAAGTTGACATTCCAGTTGACAAGGTAGCATGATGCTCCGGCAAGACAGCACAGCTGTTTCACAAAATAATACATCAAGTAACAAGATAGTACACTCATTGACATAATATAACTTTAAGTGTACATAATATCATTTTAATTAAGAAGATAATATAACGCACGATACCATAAGGACAACTGACATGACATCATATCATTTCTAGAAGATATACCAGTTGACAAAACAGCATAGCCAATGAACAAGATGACATGACAGTTAACATGATAGCATAATACTTCGACAAGCTGTTTCACAAAATAATACATCAGCTGACAAGATAGTACATCCATTTGACATGCATTTGAGTACAAATGATAACATTGCAATTAAGAAAACACTATATTATCCGTAAAAGACAGCATATGATCTAACAGGATACTATGCCTTAACGCAACATCAGACCGTTGCGGCGCTCCATGTGGCTGCCTTGTACTAAACGTTTGAATCGATAAAGATAGGTAACCGGCGTCTTACTAGAAACAGCTAAATATAGAAAGCTATTATTAGAGCATATTTATAATATCTTTATTTCTTGTCTGAAAGAGAGACTGGATTTACGGACTAGCTTTAGGATGAATAAGTCTTATATGCTATTTCTGAAAATCGCCGAAGCAAAAACAAACTCAGAATATCATTTACAATTATTTATGTAGATTTTGTATTGTTTATTGCACAAACAGCATCAACCATATTACACATAAATGGCATTTCACCAACAACACAACCGATGAATTGATGCTTTGCATCAAACGTTTCCTCTATTATTTGATCATACACTCTGATGCTTAATGCGGTTAGGATATTAGCAGTTTAAAAGCAAATGAGGTAAAATGGCACTGAATCGTTCACCTGATGACCTTGTACATTGTAGACACTTGTAACAGTAACAGAAGGGGAGGAGATAAAGGAGAACTGGTAAGTTCACAGATAACGATTGTTAAATATGTTCCCATAAAACTGTGAACTTGGGTATGGGGCCAAATTTGACACCAGGGTCATCATTTGAATAAACTCGGTAAAATACGAGTATAACATGTTTATTATAAATGCAATATACAGCAATGTTGTTTGTGGTTTCAGAGACGACGATTTAAAGTGTTATGATAAAGACTGAAAAGGGGATACCTTGAAAATAACGAACACCAACAAGAGAGAAAGAAAAATACTAGGCTGTTTTAGTCTTTTCATGAGAGGTAATATAAGGTGCAACACCTCTCACGCCCACCAGCACTGACTTTAAAGCCACACAGTGGTATTATATGTTTTAATAAATACTGAAAAGTGGATCCCTTGGAAGCAAACAAACAAGAGATAAAAGAAGCAGACTCGGTTTTACTGAGTCTGTTCACGAGAGGTAATGTAAAGTGCAACACCTCTCATACCTCCTAGCACCGGCTTGAGCGGTATTATACATTTTAAGTCACATAGACTGGGATCGGAGATCCCAAAGAACCAGTAAGTAATAACACTACTATGTAAAACACGTGACCCATGGTGCGGGACCAAATTGGACTCCTGAGTCCACAATTTAAACGAATTTTGTAGATATCGTTTGTACAGTTTTTGCAAAAACAGCTGAACATTTTAGGACGTTTGCCAAGATTAACCGAAATGTGAAGTTTTGCAGCTAGCCATAGTATTAACTCGGTTAAAATACTAATATTTTGCAGTGAATTATGTGGTAACATAATTGAAAAGAAAATCATATTTTAGGCGGGAACGTTGTTTTTCCAGACGTTTTTTTTTTTTCAGACTTAAATCAAAAACGCCGTGTGCTTTGTCCTCCCCACAAATTACGTTAACCTTATTCCGTATTTGTATTCAGACATAATGTAATCCGCCAGATTTTACGCCTTATGAAGATCTGCCGATATCTCAGAACGTGATAAGGATTTTAATCACGAAGCGGAAAAATGAAGTCATATGGTCTTCTAATAAATAATACGCCAATTGTTTAGCTGTTTCTCATTCCTTGTCATTACGTTGAAATAAAATGTACTTTTGTGAAACTTCGCATATTTAAGATGCCAACATATATTGGAAAAAACGATGATTACAACTGCGTGTATATTCTATACCAATTAACAGCTTTGTTTAAGTTGACGAAGAAACAAATACAATAAATACTTTTAACTGGCTAGCTCGGTAAACAAGGTAACACTGGCAATAAACCCAGATTTAACGAAGAATAAAAAAGTTGTATAGAGACCTTAACTGTGTCCGTCCATAAGTCTGTCTGTACATCTGTCCGTCTTATATTATTCTGTATCTGCTCTGTTAGTTGTTAGTGCAACGACATAATTTCATTAACTTGGTCTCATTGCGTACATCAAGATCTCAACAATACTATATCATATTCTCACCTTGAATGCCAAGTTCATTTATTGGCTAAATTTATCATACCCTCTACATAATATATGTCCGCCACCTGAGCTATGTAAAGTTTGACTAATATTCGCATAAATTATCCTTAGATCAAGGGATTACATATTTGTTGAAAGTAGGTCTACATCCAAGATGGCCAGATGTTCACACTGTTCTTTATTAAGGATCGTCAAAACCTAGACTAGCTAGTGAAGGTGCCAGTGTTTAAGATGGCCCAAGGGTACAAAGTGTGAATATGGAGATACCACATGTTTCATATATACTTAGAAAGAAAACAGTAAAAAGTCTTCTTCTCTGAAAGCACAAGGCATGCATCCCTCATATATTGCATGTAGCGTGATCTTATGGTCCAAAATGGTGATCGCTGGTCAAATTTCTCACTCCGGAGCCAGTTTTACATATAGTCTGTTGAGAGCACTAATATTATACATTTCCGTTGACAAATTTAGGTGAAATTCGGGAAATAAACGAGTTTTTAAACCACTTTCCGTTGTTAGAGAGATTTAAAACACCATGACTTACCCATTCCAACATAATTATGTAAACTGTGTCACATGTTGACATTATATTGACATTTGGTTTTTATTTCAAAGAAACACTGGCTGGTTGATATAATACATTTGAACATTGTTTAAAACAATAGTTTTGTAGACACTTGCAACATTAACAACAGTGGGTGTCATAAAGGAGGTCTCTTAAGTTCAAAGATAACAATTTTCGAAAATGTGGGCGAGGCCAATTTTGACCCGAAAATAATCAGTTGAACAAACTCCATAGAATATAACACGTTTATTCTACATCGATATTTGAGAGCAATATGCTTTGCGGTTTCAAAGAAGACGAGTGTTGGCCCATTTAATAAATACTGAAAATGGGATCCCTTGGAAACAACGATCAGAAAAAAGAGCGAAACTAGCACTGGCTTAAGATTCAATCCACAAAGTGGTATTCTACTTGTAACAGCACAAAGACTGGGCTCCAGAGATCCCAATGGACCAGTAAGTAATACATGCTCTATGTAAAACGCGTTGCACCTGGTGCGAGACAAAAATTGACTTGGATTCCACTATTTAAACGAATTGGTGGATATTTGTTGTGCAGCTGATGCAATTTAAAAACACCTTCACACTTTTAGGACATTTTGCCATGTTTCTGCAGCTAGCCATAGTATTTCAAATATTTTTTTTTGCAGTCAATGAGCATATATTTCTTAAGTCTTAACATCATTCGGTAACCAACGGCAAAGAAAAACCTAGTTACTTGCCTTTTTTTCTCCCAAAGTTGGTTTTATCAGACTTAAAACGCTGTGCGCATTTTCTTTTCCTTATTTGTCGTCTCTGGAAATACTGTCGTCAGCAGAAATAATTTAATCCGCCTGATTTACGGCTTATGAAGATTTGTGGTTATATCAGGGCGTGATGAGGTTTTAAATCACGAAGCCGAAATATGAAGCATTATCAGGTCTTCTCATAAATAACACTCAAGTTTTTGAGCAGTTTCATCACTCCTTGTCATTACGTTGAAATAAAATTTACTTCTCATATTAAGATGCTAAACTATATTGGGTGAAAAAGATTATTATAACTAACACTGCGTGTATCGCCTATATAACTAAAACTGCGTGTATCGCCTATATCCCAAGCTGACAACTGTCATTTTAAAAGTAAATTAAAAAAAGTCGCCCAGGAAACATAGCCTTCAAGGACCAGTCAACCAAAACACGGCATAGAAACAAACAAGTATCAGGAGATTAACAAGCAAGGTTTTACGCAAGCGTAAAATAGCTGCCGAGAGAAAATAGCATTATTTCTGGGAACAAAGTTTAACATAATAACAGACCATAATAACAGACCAAGTCACGGGTGTTAAAACAATATTAAAAAAAAATAGTTGTCAGGGAGACGTAAACACGCCATGACCGTTTTTTTTTACCAGACACTTTCTTCCCAATTTTGTGCTACTAAAACATTTTGAATCTAGGTGGGCGAATCCTTGACACGCCTTACAAATTGATTACATATTCACCTTCGTAGCACGACATGCTAAAGTACACATCAGCACAGAAATTAAAATGGGATGCATGCATTACAACACAGATAAACTGTTCATTGCTACCATGTGTAATTATAAGATTGCGTTATCAAAGTGAAAAAACTCAAAGAAACTATTCATTACTACCTTACCATGTGCAATTACTAAAACAATATAAGAGTCGCTGCCGTTCTGGCAGCGAATAAAAGGCAAGGTATATAACATCACCAACATAAAGGGTTAATAGGGTTACCGGCTTGTAACTGCCAATGGTAAGGATTGTGTGTCAGATATGGCAGTATCAAACTAGTGTCTTCAATTACCAAGATATAGGGGGAGGGATGTATTTGGCTCAAGTTTGGCTAGCTTTAAAACAAATCAAACTTTCGTTAATATAAACACTCAAACCAAGTTTGACATGTGACCTAGGGGCGGGGTCAAATTTGACCTCGAATAGAGAACCATAAGCTGCGTGTAAATACAAAATATTAAACCGTTGGCCCTTGTAATTTCAGAGAAGAAGATTTTTTAAGTTTTTCCATATGTAACTATGTAAAACATGTGACCCTGGTGTGGGGTCAGATTTGACCCAAGGGTCACCATTCAAACAAACTTGGTAGAGGACCATAAGCTGAGAATAAATACAAAATATTAAACCGCTGGCTCTTGTAATTTCAGAGAAGATGATTTTTAAGTTTTTCCCTATGTAACTCTATGTAGAACATGTGACCCCTGGGGTGGGGCCAAATTTAATCCAAGGTCACCATTCAAACAAATTTGGTAGAGTGTAATAAGCTGTGTGTAAATACAAAATATTAAACCTTTAGTTCTTGTAGTTTCAGAGTAGAAGATTTTTAATGTTTTTCCCTATATATACGTCTATGTAAAACTGTGACCCCTGGGGCGGGGCAAAATTAGATCACAGGGTCACAGGGTCACCTTCATTTTTGAAGTTCTTCCATATAACTCCATGTAAAACTGATCCTACAAGGGCTCCTTATGTTCCCAATTAAAGAAAAAATAAAGGTTTCTTATGAGAGAAAACTATTTAAATATATATATATATCTTTCTTCTTTTTTTTTCTTTCTTTTTTTATTTATATATATATATATATATATATATATATATATATAAATAAAAAAAGAAAGAAAAAAAAAGAAGAAAGAAAAAATTAAACCCATGAACCAAGGTTTCTTATAAAAAAAAAACACCAAAAAAAATATATTCCTCCAGTGAGAAACCACGACCCCTGGGGTTTCCAGTGTACATTACCAACTATTGAAAAAGGGCCATAACTCCGGTGTTTCTGGTTCGATCTGGCTGGTTTTCGAAATTGCCAGAGCTTTCATTGATATTAACAATCTTTTACAGTTTGGTAACGATAGGATGAAAAATGTAGGCCCTATCGTCTTTACGAGGCAAAATATAGCGGTTTTCACTAAATAAGGGGCCATAACTCCGCTGTTACTAGTTCGATCTGACTGGTTTTCGAAACTGTCCGAGCTTTCCATGATGTTAACAATCTGATAAAGTTTGGTAAAGATCAGATGAAAAATGAGACCCTATCGTCTTCACGAGAAAAGAGTTAACGACGGACGGACGGACGGACGGATCGACGGACAACTCTGCATCCCATAAGCTCTGCTGGCCTTCGACCAGTAGAGCTAAAAAAACGAGACAGTATAAATAACGAAATCCCCCAGGCGATATCCTATAATAGAGTCCACAATCAGTCCGGTCATCGAACAAAGAGAAAAACCATAATATCAAACTGCAAATGGGTCAACCCCTAAACATGCAGTGCGTTGAAGAATGAGAGGGTCACAATCTATATTGGTAATTATTTTGACAAGTTTAATAAAGGTTGGATGAAAGTGATCATGGCCATATATCTTACGAAGTTTGTACATCACGTCACCATAGAAGTCAGGTTGTGAACAATCGCGTCACCATAGAAGTCAGATTGTGAACTATCGCGTCACCATAGAAGTCAGATTATGAACTATCGCGTCACCATAGAAGGTCTTTGTCGCAGAAGAGTTATCAAATTACTAGCATATTATAAGAGAAGACCAAGATTACGATACTAAATTGTGTAAAGATTTTCGAAGGTTATGGGATGGAGTAGCTTTTAAGTTATTTAAGGATGTTGGCTGGGCAAGTTTTGACATTTTCGAGTCTAAGAATTTTATTTTTTAAATCATAGCTTTAGTTAACAACATAACTACATTCTAGTAGATATGGATATAATGTAGCATTTAAGATGATAACATATCAAATTTTAAGCACAAATTAGTTTTTCATATAATTTTCCGTCATTTCTGATTGTTTTTTGTTGTCAACAAAATAGGGAGTATGGGTAGCTCTGATTAGAATTTATCCTTTTGCTATAGAAAAAATAAGATTTTTGTTTTTCAATAGTGGAATTTTGTATCTTAATGATACCAAAGAATACATATATAAAAGTAGATACTGAGCTAATGTTATATTCGATCTCTATGTCAAAAGTGTATATACAGTATTGTCAAAATAACTTTTTTAATAAAGAATCATTAGAAGCCTGATGACCTATATTTTTTTTACTTTTTACTTGCTTTGAAAGAAATAGCATAGGACCATGTCTTATCAAAAAATGTCGAGCATTAGAACATATTGTTTCAGCTTGAATTGTTTTTTAGTAAAAAAAATTGGGTGGGGTACGGTCCATATATGTTTGCTTTTTAAAGTAAAAAGGCGAACGAGGATTACAATTGTTTATGCATGTTTTGAAAGGTACATATATATGTAATCGAAAATTAATCGTTGTTTTTCAATAAATATGAAATAAAAATTAAATGTTATGAAAAAGAAATTGTGAAAATGTTCAATGACTCTATTTTACCTCTTTTTAGTGAATTTTGGAATAAGACATATGTGTCTTCTTTAAAGACGTCTAGTGGAGAAAAATAAAGTGTGATGACCTACCTTTTTTGATATTTTTGTATCTTAATGATACCAAAGAAGTGCTAAATATCAATTTAAAACTAATATCAGCACTACGTCCTTTCCCAGCTAGCCTCCTTAAAGGTTATGAATATTAGTCGACTACATGTTCTAGAAAAACGAATATGTTAAGAAACATATTCGCCATATGATGTTGGTCAGAAAATATTTCCAAGTAGGGATAATTAACTATATCGAAAAGAAATAGGTAAATCGCCGGAAATAAACGATTTTTCAAACAACTTGCCTTTTATTCAAGTGATTTAAAACGACATGAATTAAAAAATCAACCTCCAGCGGCCTTTTTTGCCGCTGACCCTTCCAAGACATCAACCCTTTTGTATATTGCTTTTTATTCATCTTTATAGTTGTTGTTTCTGTGTGTGTTTGTGGTTGACTTTTGTCCTTGAATGCTTCTTTTCATGTTCGATATTTGTATCTATTTTTTCTGTTAACTAAGCCAGATATTTTTCAGAGAAACGAATGAGCTTGTTTAAAACATGTGAACAATGTCTCAAAAGAGAAATTCAATAAAATTAACCAATAACTGAGAGTGTGTATTCAGTGTCGGTAAAGTGTTGCATATAAAACTGGATAAATGCCAACTGAGAATAATCGCAGATTCAATAAATATTTCTACTGAAGTTCTATATGAAGCAGTTTTGACATAACTTCAATTAATATCTTTTGGTCAATTTGTGTAATTTGGAATTTAATTGCAGGTTCAGCCATTTTCATTGCCGCTCGATAGCTTTATAAACCCCCGAGTAGCTTACTAACAAAGCAACCGTGCATAGCTGTGTCTTCGATTTCGCATGAAAAACGCATAACCAAATATACTAACGTTTGGCAAATCAGCAGTTTGCTAAGTCGCTTTCCTACTGGCACTATCATAGACAAATTAATGGAAAAACATGCGATTTAGTCTCATGGGCTCGTCAATGATATGCAATTATCTGTCTTATTCTGACATGTAATTTCCCCGATCCACATAACCACAAACTAGAACTATCACTGAAGGTATTGAATTTCCCCGCTTTTAAGTCTAGGGGCCGTCTGGGGGCTATCGGCCCCCAGTCTATAGTACTAAAACCACAAATGGGAAATAGGCAAACAGACACGTCCAATTTAACTTGTATTACTACTCTAGCTCATTT